>CABFPE010000051.1:193069-208278 GCA_900660155.1 Hofstenia miamia | reverse complement strand
GTATATATATATATAGAATGTAATTAGCTAATAAACAATTTAGGTTTTTTATACTTTTGTTTGGCTTGTCATTCCTGATGAGATTTGTTTGCTCAAACGTTACTCTCTCTATCGCAACTCAGATTCAGATGTAGCACCTAACACTATGGAATCTGCAGTGGGGTTTTCTGTGAGAAAGTACTTCAACAGCAGATTATGCTCAATTCTAGACACGCACTGTACCAAACAAGCTGTATTCTCTGCTCTTAGTGATGCTGTGGGACAAACTGATCTTGTAAGATTGCACATGTTTGGATCGAGCTCTATCTTCGTATGTGAGGAATATTCAGATGTTGATTTGTATGCAGAGGTTTGTACAATTACTCACAATCGGTACTAACTTTTTGCGCTTTATATCAAATGCGCTGCAACACTAGCCCATGTCTATTCGACTTTGAATTGCAATATTTATTTCTGTATTAATCAAAATTTGCCAAATTATTTTTAAAACATCAACAAATTTGGAAGGGGAATGTGCATGGGATCACCAGTTGCCTTTGACCTCTTGAATACGCACTGAAAATGTCTCTGAAGGACAAGCAAAAATATGTTTATTTGAATTTTCAAATATGACAACACTCACAAACAAACATTTCAAAATTTTATTTCAAAATTTATCAAATTGTAGATGCCTTCAATATTAATTGTAATAGGTTTTCTGCTTTTGCCATGCTCTTAAAATCTGATTATATTTAATATATTAGTATTTCAGGTGAAGCCATTGGTGTATCAACTCAGTAGTTACGTTTCCAATGAAGATGAGTTTAAAGATATGCCTCAACGAACGAAGGATGTACATTTTTTGCAAATGTTAGTCTCTCCTCATATCGATAGGGTATGCTTTGCTTTTTCTGCAATAATTTACCAATTTTTTTAATCAAATATTTTTGTATGGCTCTTGTATTTTGATTTTTATAGTTGAATGTCTTTCCATTAGCTTAACGTAGTCTAAACTCACATGGTAGAAACACTTATATTTGTACTAAGACCTGAATGTATCACTTTATTACCATCTCATCATAACCTGGAACGATGTCATTATATTTATTGCAATATTAAATGATTTTTTATTTTTGTATGAATTGAGTTCAGGTTTTGTGAAAAACAAGTGATTGCAAATGCGATTTTTGATCTGATAGAAAGTTAGAACGATGTTTGCACTCCTTTAAAAACATAAATATATACTATACATTTATTAATGACACAAAATTATGATTAAGAATGGCAAGATTACTTAAAGTGTCTTTTAGTTTTCCATCTCCTGAAAACTAAAATGTAATTTTTAAACTGAAAAAAGTTTTTTCCCAATTATATAAGATTCGAGTTTAAAAGTTAAAATTCTTTTAGCATTAATGTTCAATTGACTAAATTTTAGAAAAATAATGTTTTTATGAAAAACTGAAACAGTAAATTAAAAAAAATAGAATTATTTCAAATTCTTTCAAAAACCGAAGCGAAGACATTATTAAACAGTACCCATAACTACAGTAATCTTAAAATATATAGGCTTGTTTTATTTGCAATTTCAATCCACTATTATTCAGAAGTCCTAACATCCTGAGCTTATGAAAGTTATTCACTTTGACGCCTGTGTTATTTGTTAGCTTATTCATCAAATCGAAAGGTTTGCAGGTGACTTTTGCCCTAATTGAAGAGCTTCAATATTTTCTGCATCTGTCTAGGCGCAAAAATTGAAATTATACAATGATTTAGAGTTTTATTGGCACTAAAGCGGAGAGCTGCATTAACTTGAAATAAATGAGCATAGAGGCCAACTACCGCACTATAAATTCTATATTGAATGCCATGGGTTCTACAGATCACACCCTAACAAAAAGCACTAAATATGTCCTAACATTCATATGAAATTATTTGTATTTTTTCGTAAAAAAATGAGCCAATAAAATATTTGTGGTAATTTCGAATTCATTGTTGATTAAAGGTTAATTTCTTCAAATAAATTTCTTAATTGCTTAACTTTTAGGTTGCCACTAGTAAACACGAAGTATTTGACGCGGAGGTACCAATAGTACGTTGTTCGATGTCGTTTAACGATGAAACAAATGAAACCAGCGTAGATATATCCATGAATCCCGATGGCTGGCGTAAAACCAGATATATTCAACGATTTTACGCAATCGATAAAATTGTGTTTCCATGTTTTCTTTATTTAATGCGCTGGGCTCGATTCTGTGGGCTTAGCAAAGGCATAAGTTCAGAAGTGACGTATCCCTTTGCGACTGCTGAATTCTATGCGCTTATTTTGTATATGTTTGAAAAGATTCTGGACAAAAAACCAACAGACGATGTCATTCCCTTGGATAGCTTTGAAATGCTCGCAAAGCAGGTCAGTGCATATTAACACACATTGAATAATAAAAAAATCTGTACTTGGAGAGCATTTAAATTCACTTTTTTGAAATTTCGTAAACAAGTACCTTCCTTCATGTCTGATGGAATGCCATTGTTTTTCCAATCCATAGCGCTCCTAATCGATTCACTAACATTAGGAAATCAAACGAGAATTTCAGCTTAGTCATTTTCGTTCATGGTTCTGTATATGCAGAGGAATTGTCAATTATTAACATAACCTTATTAAATCTTAAATATTCTCTTTTCGCTAAAATATTACCCTATATCATAACTCCCAGTCGATCGATACAATGATATGTAAAAATAAGCAGCCTACGTTAATCTTTGAATATTTTAAACAAAAAATTTAAAAAGCTACATGAAGCATTTTCATGTATGCAATTAGTTATTGTGTAATTTCTTTTTGTTTTTTATTGTTCTTACTGATGCTAATGTAATATCCATTTGGAAATAACAAAATTTAGTATTTTTGTGTTGATGAATAAAATTTTAGCATTTAACAGGTAGTATGCAATCCCTAAAATAAACGATTGAATATTAAGCAATCTTATAAACGGTTCGTTCCCAAAATGGAGCTATAATAGTATAATAAACGAAATTAAAATGCCTAAATTTTATAATTCGCTAATATAATAAAATATTCAATATTATAAAAATTATTAAAATTTTCTTTATTATATATTTTTAAGCATAAGCAACTAGCAATTTCAAATAAATCTACTCACGGTGTTTGTGCACCTATAACGCCAAGTGCTGCAAACAGCATTTGTTTCAGTTATTAGCAAAACGCCGAAGAGTGAGCAAATGCATTAATAAAATAATAATTTAATTTAATTTGTTGATAATCATGCTACGTAACCAGATGAAGGCAATTTGGTATATACAAGATGGATACGTATAATTTTGAATTAAAATTTCCAAATGCAAATTTTAAGTTGAATTTTTCCAAAAACTTTATGTTAAAACGCCGAAGAACGAAAAGAGATATGTCTATAAACATATTATAGGTAAGCTTAAAATTACATTAACTAAGCTATGAAATGATAAGATCTTAACTTTTTCTGATATTTACTGCAAAAAACGGATTTTGCATGTATTAAGATAGGCTATAAAACAGTGAAGTCGCAAGATGGCGCGTTTAAAAATTTCTTAATATGTATGGAAAAATTAACACTTCTAAGAATGAGAACATCGTAAGGTCTTACATTTTAAGTATTTATTTTGGTAGGGTTGATAAGGCATTCAAATATTTTGGTGAAAACCGAAAATATCAAAGGAATAGTTTTCAGTATTTGGTATATTGCAACGTTAAAAATATAAATGTGCATCCATGTATTTGCATTTTCTTACACTATTGTTTTCGTGATTTGTAGCAGAGAAGTGCTTCATTTTTTGAAACCAAAATACTATTACTGTAAATTAGTACCGTTAATGCAAATTATGAATTGAAAAGCGAGTTTTTTTCTTAAAATGTTTATATGTGTAAAATACTAGTATGTTGGTACAAAGCTAATACTTAAGTACTAGCCTGGATTAGGCTACCCTCTTGCATATCTGCAAGACCAGCCGCATTTGCTATTAAATTATTAATTTATGTATGTTTTATTTTGCATCAAATCAATGTTATGTATTTATCCAAAAAATATTGTTTTTATTTATTTTACTTGGAATATTTTACAAAATTGATGCGATTGCAAAGATTCCTTGTTTCAGTCACCTGAATTATGAAATACTCATCAGGAAAGCAATCAATTCAAAGCTTTCATATTGGAAATTGTATAATAAAACAAAAAATTCTTAATCAATTCTATTTTTTCTGAAAAAACGTTTGTTTTTTTACTCATAACAAGTGTTTAAAATAGAAAATATACCTGTTTTTCCGAAATAAAACTAAGAAAATTTGGTGTACAAAAATTCAAGGCTACCTCAAACAATGTTGCCTAGAACCAAATACAGTCTGTCTAACGCTTATGTGCTTGAGTAGCCAGGTGTAAATTTTACATTCAATTTTAGTTAATATTATTATGCTTTTGATATTTTTGTTGAGATAAGTTATATACATAGGTAAATGAGCTGAACAGCGAAGATCTTAAGAATCTTGGAAATCTATTGATTAAGTTTTTTGAAATTGGATCTTCAATGGAGTCAGAAATCGTTTATACTTGGCCAGTTCTCAACAGGCCATCACATGTGATTACTACCGATATGATCTATAAGTTTTCAACACATTGCTCTCGTTCTCTTACCATTTTAACAGCTTGCAGATGTGCTGAGGCAACGCTTGATCAATGCAATTTACAACAAACGCAAATTCTTCTGCCATTGTCACGAATGCTGACTGCTAACATTGGCCGATCAAAGAACTTTCATCAAGAAGTTCTTGCATTCAAGTCTGGCGCAAAAGTCGAGTTATTTACAAAGGTGATTTCTCTATGTAATATATGATTGCAAACCATTGTTTAAAAAAAGAATTGAACATAGTAACTCTTCGTAGATATATTATCAGTGTTTTAGAACGATAATTCCTTTCTCATCATGGTGAAAGCTGAGGGATCAATTGCCTCCATTATTCGTCTTCGAGAAGAACTTGTTCGTTTAAGTCGTACTAGTAATGCACTTTCTCGTTCTCCACGTCGAACACCAAGGTCATTTGTGGCGGGATCATGTGTTGTTTTAATCAGAAACTTTCCTGTACGTATTCTTTATATTTATATGTAGCTTAAAAATATCTTCAGTTTAAATTTACTATAATATTTTAGGTCGAAAAGACGCGAATCGGATTTAAAGATAGTTTTGGACCATTTAATGTAAACCATACATTTATGGAACGATCTAAATTGGTTCCTATTGGAAAAGGTAATTCGCATTAGTGTTCATTAATTTATTTACTATGCGACTGTATTTTGTAAATTTACAGAAATATCTACCGTATATTTCAAGCAAATGCTTTCGAAACTACGAGATTCCTTCTTCAAATATAATAATCTTAATTTTGTCTTCGTCAAGCAACTTATCTCAATTTCAACTGTTCCTAAGCAATTTAGAAGGCAACCCGCACCCAAAGTGGAAACCTGGTATAGTCATTTTTGACTACTGAGGTTAAGCCATGAACTAGTGTCATAATGCGATAGATAGGTGGGTCACTGGTCAAGCTTAGACGAGTTGTGTCGAGTCATGGGTAAAACAGCATGCCTAGTTTCCCATTCTGTGACAGACAATATCAAATAGGTCTCTATTATCACTTTAATTGAAATATGTTTCCCTATTGCTAGCAATCTCAGTTTGATATTTTTGTATATATATTGATTTTTGCATGAATTTTGAGGTGCTGGGATTACGCATGTAGCTCTTATATAAAAGTTGGAGTTATATCATTCATGAACTTAGATCTCATTACGCTTTCCAATGAAGCTTGGATTGCTATTGCTACAAATCACTTAACGTCTCGTCTGATCACACAAATGGAGTTATTTTGTGAAGACGAGGCCAATTTAAGTATGGTTGATAGCTTGGAAACGACCCTGCGTTATGGTACATTTTATTCCGTCAATATCACTCCCCGGCTACCAGATTACAATAAGACACTTGAAATTGTAGAATTTTCTAATGCTATGGAAAGGAATTCGGTGAAGGGCTGCTTCTCAGAAAATGGTTTTGAATTTGAAGACAAGGACAGGTACTTGCATTTTTTATACATTAATTTCGCGAAATTTATACATTATAATTATAAACATACTGAATTGTTTAATTTAATTGCAACTATTTGTTGCTAAACTTAAATTGATTTTAGAACAACTGTAGAGCAAATATTTTGTAAAATAGGTCTACAACATTTTTTATTTTTATCGATAGTATCTTTATTCGTGTAACACTTATATTTGCTTAGAACTACAGTATGTTCTAAAATGACATATGACAAATTTATAAGATTTAATAAAAGACTAGACTTCTAAATTAACGCAGACAACACAACTACGTTATATTACCGCACTTTTGGTAGGCAATCACCCACGGCAGAAACTGAATCGGATCGGATCTTGGATCGGTTCCGATCGGATCTACATTTTGAGAAAATTGTTTCGGATCCAAAATTTTTTAATAATTGTGTACATTGTAAATTTTCTACATTACGCGCATTTTACATTTTTCTATCACATATATTGATACGCTCTACTACAATTTTTTAATGTCTTGCAATATATATATTTTGGGTTTGGTCTTAGTTTGCTATTGTTTGTGCTATTCCTGTTTTCATCGCCTTTGCTGCAATCTTGAAGTAAGTTTTATCTTCAAATCTCAATTCATAAAAACATTGCAAAATATTTGAATTTGCAATCAAATATTTGATATTTGGATTTGGATATAATATAATTATTAGGGCTGTAATATCATAAGAAACTCAAATATTTAAACTCTGTGAATATTTGATGATTATATTGATGGTAATTTAAGAATTAGTTTACTACAAAGCTTACAAAAAAACAGAAATTAATTTTGTGGAGTTTTGTCAGAGCAATCATCACTTTTCATTTATAATCAAACTCATGCCAATCAGAAACGGATTTGCTTCTTGTGGATGGATAATTTCAGATAAAAGAAGCAATTTATTTATTATAGATTAAAATTGACCGAAAATTTAAGGCCCATTTTAACGTTGACAAAAACATTTCTTGAATTTTTTGGTTTGCTCTACCAAAATTGACTATTAAAAAGAACATAAATATTTTAAGTCCATGTTTATTTATTTTAAGAATACTTATTTATATTTGAATCCGTTTGGGATCGATAACTAAAATTCTTTTACAAATTCGGATCGGATCGAATCCTAAAATTTTGGATTACATTCCATCTTTAACCCACGGACTGAATGCATAATTAAAAAAAGTAAACAAATTGCATAATTCTTTGAATATAAATTTTGTATCGAAGTTTATTAATTGCAATCTCATTAGGGTATAACAAACACTCGCATTTTAAAATTCAGATAATTTTATTCCACCTAAGCGTTTTTTCATGATTTGCAGTGGTTAAAATTTTGCTACTATTAAATATATTTATGAATTTTTTATTGTATATAATTCATTACTTGCAATATTGTTAATGAAAGCTATAAATTTCATGGTTTTAGCAGAGGGCTATCTTCCAGTATCCAAATTCATATTCTAGGTTATATATATATATATATAACTTAACCTAATTTTCAGATTTGAGATAGTTGGATATAGACATTGCGTAAGTCAGCAGGTTGCCAATATTATTTCAAATAATTTTCTTATTTTCTATGGTAGCACCTACAATACAATTTTAGAATTCTCATTTGTTCACAATTGAAAATTTNTGGGCCTGTAAGATACGGTATAAGCCTATTCAGGCAATTTTTTAATCAAATTTAATCATTTTTAGCATACGTGGTATACGGCGGCGGCGCCGCCGCCCCCGATGGATTTTGCTGGCTTCGCCGCCGCTAATGAATTTATTATCGGCGTCGGGCTCTAGTTACTATTAACTTTACTTAATTTTAAAACTCTTGAGGAATTTCTATTTATTTTCTTTGATGCATTTTTATAGAAATTGTATGAAGAGGTTCTTGTGAAATGTGGGTTTTCTGCTGAACCGAGTCGAAAATGCGGTTGGTGGAGAGTTTCACTTATGCCCAACATCAAATGTGATATTTCCATTGTCGCAAACGATGATGATGAAAAAAAAGTTAGCAAGGTATTGTAAGTTAATTCTTAAAAATTGCAGCATGTAGTTATTTTAAAGTCATTTAAGAAATTAATAGCATAATAATTGATCAATAGCATATGGAAAAGCAAATTTCAGCTAAATTTCAAAATAAATTTAATGATACTGCATTCAAAATTAATTTTAAAATACTTGAATACAACTTATGCACTTGTGTATATTCAATATAAACTTATTAAGTTTTGTTAAGTATTGCAAAGTGCGACATTGAAAAAACAAATGGCATTCTTAATTAAAATATATAAATATTTTGTTAGCTTTTTATATTAAAACATGCAATATTTTGAAAAATAATAAAAAATGAAAATGGTCATTAATTGAAATATAATTATTAAAATGTAAGTTTACATTAAAATTCCAAATATGTAATACATTTTTTTCAACAATGCATTGTTCCTCTATTTAGATTTAATCCAAAAATTCACTTTTAGTAAAAAAATTTCAAAATTGCTGATCTCTTAGCTATTACAGATAATATATGTAAATCAGAAATGTAGAGCTTCATGATTCCATGGAAAATACAAACATGTTTTTCGCCGTTTGAATAAATGAGACCTCGTAAAACGTGTTCTTTGGCTTTTGCTTTTAAGGAAATTGAACATTACTGAATTTTTTGAAAATTTTGGTTTTTTACTTATGGGATTTCTTTATCATTTTTTATCGATCATGTACAAAATTTTTTAACTGATTTGGTAATTCTATGACAACATGGTAGAGACTTTTCTGATGAGATTTTGTAAACTTTGCAAAGTGTGTGATTGGCTAGCATAATGCCCGTTGTGCTTGACATAAGCATTCACAAAAATCTGTTGCACAAAGCAAAAAGTTTTATTCTTTGAATATCATGAAGGAATCATTAATGTAAATGAACAGAATAATGTGTTTTCAAAAATCAATAACCGATTATAGAAGAGGTCGTTTATATTTATCCGTAAGAAATGGTTTATATTTTCAATTTAGATCGAGCATCGACCAATATCATGGTTATCTGTCACAATTTGTGATTCAGAGGACACTTCCACCGAGGAAGATACCAACTCTCATATTACAGCCAATCATGATATGCGAATGAAGTTATATACTATTGAGAAAATACTTCCTGGGAGTGACTTACACAAGTTTTGCTTTAATAACGGAGAAGAGAAATTTCCTTTGGAGTTTGATTCAGCTGGGGAACCAAAAATTAGTAAATATTTTGATTTTTGATTTATTAGGCCTAAATTTCACTGCTTTTTAATGTTAACATAGACTCACCTAATACATATATATATATATATTGTGGGATCATTAAGGTGCACGGAAGTGCGATGATTAAGAGAACGCGGCTACCTATTTCTCTATTTACAAATGATTAGGTCTCATATATACTACATATTAACAATATATACAAACAACTAAACACGAAAAGCGAGTAATCTGGTCGACACCACGAACCAGTACCTGCCGATGTTACAATATATATATATTTTTTTTCTTTTTGTTTTTACCATCTTCTTAGATCATCTTCCCCTGAATATTCAAAAAGCCATAACTCACATTCGTTACGTGAAGGAATCACTTCGATATAATCTCCCTGATGATGAAATCGATGCAGAAATAATAATTGGAAAAGAGTACAGTGGACATCAAATGAGCTTAGTTCGACATTTTGTTGAAATGAATTTCTTTTTCAACAGCTCTCCTATCAAAGAAGCTTTGAGAAACAACTCAGTCAGTAGCATTAATCAGTATTTTATGAATGGCATTTTAAGAAAAGCCTTATTGATATCTGATGTTATAAATGAACATGTGAAAGATTTCAATTCTTAAACTCTTTTATGACGCTGCTTTAATAATATGAGAGTGTTTCTGCTTAAGTATTTTGAAATGTAATGCAACTGATGTAAATATAATTTTAACATGTCTTATCTTTGCAGATTTGAGAATTTCCATAAAATTTTCAGGGTGCATGTAAGTGAATACGCGTAAACGTTAAAACTTATTTCTTTTTGACAACATCAAATTCCACCAAGTATATTCTGGTCAGAGATGGACATGGGCCGAACGCTTTTACCAAAGCCTGGCTCTTTTAAATTAATACCAATTCAGCCCATTTTATGATTCTTTTCTACTAGATAAGATTGAAGCCTTTAGGCAATTACCTATAGCAGTTAGCTGGGGAAGGCAACATTCGGAGCAGGTATCTTGCACCTATTCTGAGGGGAAGTTGAGTACTTTCAGCAAATAGTTTAAAAACCGTTTCTTCTAGTAAATTGTCCAGTTGTTGCAGTTTTCTATACGAAATTGCAGGCCAGCAATGGTGTTCGTTTGATATATCTACAAAACCTAAACATCTAAAAGATTGGCTTGAATTTATACAAAAAGAGCATCTGCCAATATTTTGCAACATATGTCTGGACAATAATATCTGCTTATTCACTTACGATGTTTTAGCTTTCCACTTGGAATGACTAATGAAATTCCATTAATAGCTTTCAAGTTTTATTTTACTAAAAATATGGCAGTTTATCAAGACTCCGACAACTTGATTTTGCTTAGGATATTCTTGAATAAATCATAATTTTGTTAGATCTTTTCAGAAGTGCTAAAACATGAGTTGCCAAACAACCTGCATTTGCACAAATTCCTGCAAAAGTATTGGTAGCACATCACTTTTTATACATAATAAAGTTAAGCCTTTTAAGCAATCACTGAAGCTCTAATTTTGAAATTTTAGCAAAACTTAAAAAATGCTTGTATGTGCTGATTTTTCTATCGCAAATGTAAGAAATTTCAAAGCTAAATCAGTAATTTTCAATATTCTTAGGGTACCACATTTACGTATTTCAACTAGGACGTTAGATGTCTTACTGATAAACAGATTTCTTCAGCGTTGTAAATAGCTATGCTTTTATATAGGGTTATGTGTACAAGTCAACAGAGTGGGTAAAACCTTAGCCTCTAGAAGCGTCCTACTTAGGCTGGCTTGATCATGGGAATCCTCTGACGACCCCTGAAACATATAGTGTTAATATGTGTTGAGTGTCGAGCCCGATCAGCGGAGTGAAGTCGAATGCCAAAATGGTTACCAACTCTGTTAACTAAGTGACCACCTGCTACAACATACTAACCACTGCGACACAGCAAAACTGACTCACACAATGCACTACAAACATTAGATTTTGAACTATCCCATAAGCCAGAGAAAAAGAGTTATCGGAAACATAATTGCTCCATTAGACGCACTCATGAGATAGTAGCAGCAGCAGCAGCAGCAGCATTCTTGCTACACAAAACTGTTAGTAAGGCTCCACAACACTCACCGTCACTACATGCACAAAGTACATATGGCATCACCTTCTTTTACCCTGTAGCTTAACCTGCAGTCTAGACAGAGTTATCAATTCAGCGACGCGCCCGTGCAGCATTAGTTCAGCGTCAGCTATCGGCATCGGATCTCACCTTTTTGCTTGGCTGAAAGGCTTCTCCAGGAACCTCTGCGAGTAGGTTAGTTTCCGGGACGATTTAGGCACACTGCTTCTTTATCTCCCATTCTTTCTTATCTAGTTTTTCCCCGACTAATTTAAAGAATACATCTTCATTCTTACACAGAAATAAAGAAATTAAAAAATTATTCATAATGAGTCTAAGTTTATACTTTTAAAGTGACTCCCATAAAGTAATTTGCAGCAGATTTTTAAGCAAAATTATTCAAAAATCTTCTAATTAATTATTTACCTTAAAATGCCTATCCGTTATAAGGACAAACGGTTTTTTCACATTTTCAACAATTTTTGGCTAATTCTAATATGAAATTTGTAATTCCGGAGATATGAACACGTCTATTGTGGAATTTACTCAAACCTAATGCTGAAACTGTGCAGTAAAGTGTAGAGGTGGGCGCCGCCGTCAGCCTACTACTATTGGCAGCGCAGACCCATTAAGGTCGGCGGTATAATATTCCATAAAGAAACCCTATAAGGCTTAGTATTCGATATGTCTTTAACAGTGAAAGATAATTTATCTCAATTAGTTAAAAATTCATACTTTATTCTGAAAAATCTTTACAAATTAGAAATTATCTGTCAACACATTCTCGATCAGAAGATTAATTCTAGCTAAACTAGATTATTGTAATGTCTGCTCTCTTGGTATGGACAATATTTTAATTACAGACACTTCAAAGAATTTAAAATAACTTTGTACGCTTTGTATTTGATTTGAAAAGGTTGGACCATACCAGTCCTTGAATCATTAAACTTCATTGGTTAAAGAATTCCTATAAAATATAAAGTTTGCATAATACTCTTCAAGGCAATTTATAATAATGCTCCTACATATTTAAATGATTTATTTGTTCTTGAAAATTCAACCAAGAGAACTTTTAGATAATATTTGATAAAAATTAGAAATCAAAAAGATCGATTTCAATTGCTGGTGCCTATATTTTCAACAATCTTAGTGCAAATACCAGAACTGCAAAAACTTTATCAAGTTTAAAAAAATTGCTGAAAACAGAACTTTTTGAACTACAATTAGCTGAAGTCAATATTTAAACAAATATTTTGTTATTTTATAGCGCACTAAAATTTGCTTTACAAATATGTGCGCAAAAATAAGAAATAAATTATTATATTATATTATATAGCCCTATAAAAACGGTATGTGATGCAAGCAGTATTGTGCGATTATCTGCAAAATGGTTCATCATGCGGTTACAGGCAATTTGATTAATAAGATATAACCTAAATTAAAATTTAATAAAAACAACAAAAAAACTAAAGCATATTTAATGTACTATAAAAAATAATAATACTTAATGATGGGTCAACGTTGGGAAGAATAACTAATCCATGTAAACGTCACTACCACATCAAAGACATCAAATGCGGTTTACTTTTTATGGACACATTTTGTTTGTCTTGAGATAGATTTAGTTATCAATCGGCTCAGCCGTCTAAATTTTCCGGTGGCTGGCTGACCTAAAATATGTCGGCCGCGGCACAGCCCGCTGGCGCCCAGCTCTACTAAAGTATAGTGCAGTACCTGAAATACTTTAAATAATGCAAAAATTTTCATTGAAAATTCCAAATTTCTAAAAGGGTTTTGAATTTTATTTATACTAATTTTTATTTCATCAGGAAGTGGAATGTCCGGGGAGCAGTAACTAACTTTAACTTTTTTTTTATGCATATAGACCACACAAACCCATTGAAGGAGCGTGCACAGATCGCGGCTCAATTTTTCTGCAGCGAAACGTCGTTTTAGAACAAAAATATTAAAAGAGAATCTCATCTATATTGTGGCCTTTTTAGATTTTGCAAGGAACTATCAAAAATTTAAAAAATTCCTAAGCCAGTTTAAAGTTAAACTAAAATATATGAATATTAACGTAGTAAACATTTCTGAGATTGCCAAAAAGCGGATCTTGTGGAGCGCATGCAGGACGCACTGTAGAGCACAGTTGGAAATAGCCGCATGCCGTCTGAGAATAATAATTAAGGCCAGAAAATATATACCGGTCTAAACCGGCCAATTTTTAGCCAAAAAATATTAAAATTGGTCAAGATCAGAGTCAAGACAAAGACCAATAAATTAATTTTGTAGGAAACATTTTGGAAAATGGAACAAAAATATTCAGTCTCTCAAGAATGATTTCAGAGAAGCGGTCACTATTAGATAGTCCTTCCGTTGAATCATTAAGCGTATTAAAGGAGGCTTCTCTAACTGTCTATGGCCATAGTATATTCCATAATTTTATATTTTTTATATTTTTCTATATATTTGGAATCATAAAATTTTTTGAATATACTATCCTGCGCCGTTTTCAATGTTCTTTTTATGAGGTTATATGAGAATGCAAATTTACATTTTTGCTGACCCAAACCGGCCAGGCAGACTAAGTCATTCACCGGCAGTAGGCCAAGCCGGGCTAATTATCTCTCGCCGGTTACAACTATGCTGTACGCCCCACAGACGCCCACTGAAACCCACACAATGAACTCAATGAACAAATCAAATTGCATCAATTGTTTCTACCTACACCTCACCATTATTCTATAGCTAAATACCCACACCAATTCCACAAAATGCCTACCATGGCTAACCCAAGCTACCTAGTGCTTGCTCCGCATTTCATCAATATTGACACACAAACCGATCATGAAACAATAAATGCTTTTTCAATTTGGTATTGCTGCATAGTCAATAAGGCTCATTAAATTTCAAAGCAAGTATGGCCTATTCACATTACGTCCCCGCACGATTAATATATGAAAATATCTTCTGATAAAATTTAGCTTGCCAATTTTATTAATAAATAAGCTCCTGACACTATCGAAAATTTCAAAAAGCTGAAAAAATTACATCCCCTTGAAAATTCACCAACAAAGTCCGTTTCAGAATTCCCAGCTTATCAAATGAATTGTGATACTGTCCTTAAAGCTTTAACAGCTTTCCCATCTGGCACTTCATCTGGTCCAACTAAAATGTATCCTGAACATTTTATTCATGCAATTAATTGCAAGGTTGCCGAACAATCACAGTCTTGTTTAAATAAAATAACTCTCATGGTTAACTTGCTTGCTCGCAAAGGTGTTCCTGATTTTCTAACACCTTTTCTTTGTGGTGCTTCTCTTACTGCATTGACCAAAAGATCTGGCGGAATAAGACCAATTGCTGTTGGAGAAATTCTTCGTCGCCTTACAGCAAAATGCATTCTACGTTCATGTCAAAATGATGCTTTGGAATTTCTAACCCCTCATCAGTTAGGTGTCGGAATTAAAGGAGGCGCAGAAGCAATCATACATGCTACTGGAATTACCATGAAAAAATTTTGTGATCTATCTTCTTCAGGTATTCTTCAAATAGATTTTGAAAACGCATTCAATAGTTTAAGAAGAGATTTTATGTTAAACCAGTTAAAAGAAAGACTTCCTGGGCTTCATGCGTTTGCACAGTTTTGCTACCAGGAACATAGTTTTCTTTTTTACAAAAATAAATGCATTTTAAGTGCTTCTGGTGTTCAGCAAGGAGATCCTCTTGGACCACTCCTTTTTGCAATTGGTATAATG
>CABFPE010000051.1:170559-182161 GCA_900660155.1 Hofstenia miamia | reverse complement strand
TATATATATATATATATATATATATATATTTATATCTCCCGCTAAAAGTTTTTTAAAAACCTCAACATGACCGCGTTTCTAAACATAAACCTTGGAAAATTTTGCAGGGTAGTGTCTCTTTAATTTACATACCCCCATAGTAAATATACTTAAGTTCGATTGAATACTGCGATAGCAATGTTAAAAAAATAGGTATTTTCGGGAAAATGTGCGATTCCCGCTAAATGCCTTAGAAATTTCGGACCGTTTCCCACCAAATGTAAGGTTTTTGCATTTTACATGGCAAAAAGCGGGAAATATATATATATATATATTATTATTACTATTGTAATTATTATCCTTATTATTAGAAATGCTACGTGTTCATAGCATATCCAGAGTTCGCTAACCCATAGTAAATGGCGTATACTTCACTGCAATTCGTTACTTTGGTTCCATTCCTTTACAATTCACATAGAAGATAAATATTGATTTTACATCTAGGGTAGTTTAATAACGAATTTTTTGACTATGAAACCTAAGGAACAAATGGATTGAAAAAGACAATTTTTAGATACGTTGTGTACTACTAAAATTTAGGACTTTTTGAAAAATTGATCGTTTCAACATTATGTGTAAATATAGTTACTACTATATCCAAAATAGTTATCATGGAATCTTAGATTATTATTATAATCATAAACATAAAATACCTATAATCTCATGAACATTACTGTTAATAGACGATAAAAATAATATTTAAGGTATACGACAAAAACTAACGAGCTTTTGAAAAATTTTTGGGTCTAAGAAAACGACAATTCCATATTTTGACAAACATTTTCACAAAAATATAAAAATTTATTAATGCAATAGTCGATTTTAACCTAAAATGAATCTATTAACTTTGAAATCAGAGATGAGTTTCGAGTAATACTTTGCAGTATGCCACAATCATTGCGTTAAATTCAGTTGTTTACTAATTCGATATCTAGCAAACTTAATGGCTTGATATAATGTGATTTAGTCTTTCATGTGTACAGTATGTTAAATTCTCAAATAGTTTGATAGTAGTAGTAGTCTGTTTTTGGATTTTGCTGAAACTCCTCAGAAGGTAATATTAACAAAACTAGAAGAAATTGAAATATTTTGCTTCATGCAAAGGCGAGTCAGTGCTGTGAAAATGCAATGCTGCCTAGTTAAACCTAAAAATTTAATCATGATTCTAGAAAACAAGCCTGTAGACTTTTATAAATAACTTAATACAACAGTTGAATTCTTTTACTAAGCTCACAAAGTAAATTAAAAATTTAAATATTTCAAATTTCAAGTAAAATAATTTAAGAAATTTATGTTCTGAGAGAAACTGGACTGCAAATGAAACACATAAATTTGTAGAAGGCGTTACTATACACTGCACATAATTTAATATTAACGTATTGGAATGCACAAGTGCTACACTATCTCATATTCGCTCGTGATGTACCTTGATTACACGAATAAATTTGGATTAAAAATGTGATAGAATTAAAAAATGGACGAAATACTTTCATCCAAAAACTGACAATTGTGCAAAGCGATACCTTTTTAAAATTTGTGATGAATTGTTTGTAAATTGTGCAAAGCGATACCTTTTTAAAATTTGTGATGAATTGTTTGTAAATTCTAACACAAAAGTTTTTGATCTGACTACGAATATATTTCTTATATTATAACAAATTTTTTACTTAGAAAGTTGTAGAAACACTGTGAAATAAATACCGTTTCTAAAATGATTTCAGCAAGTTTGCCTTTAACTCATAAGCCGCTTTGCTCAACCAATTCTCATCCCATTTTCACACAGCCAAGAACAGTGGCGTACGCAGAGAGGGACATGGTGATTTTCAAAAGTGATTTTGACTGGATAAATAAAAAAATGGTCGGTAAAAAAAGTGGTCTTGAAATGCATTTTAGGGTGTCTTTTCTCAATATTTTCAGAATTTTTCTTGGGGTTTTGCCCCGCTTTTGGTAATGACTACGATATCCACCCCCATAAAAAATCTTTCGTACACCTCCGTCCAATCAAAGAATATTTGGCAATCCTGGAATTTGGACACATCTATGGGTAACTGTGCCTCTCTGTTATAATGAAAATGTGTGACCACGCAAGTCAGCTGAGTGCGCCGTGCACCATTCAAAGAGGTTTATATTTTCAAATTTTCGAATTCATAAACCATAGAAGATGTATGTTTTAATTTGTTTGAAACTGCAGTGCATGTTTAATAGTAAGTTACTCAACTATAGCCCATAAAGTTTCCATGCATATATATATTGTATTATTTTTGTAAATTTAAATTTTAAATGTGTATGCTTATCTTAAATGGATAAATAAAACTTTAAGTGAAATATTTTAAATGCATATACGGTGAACAAATCAATAAAAAATAACTATATATATATATATATATATATATACGGAAACGTTAATAAGGAGCAAAAAGCAACATATATCGAAAAGATTGTTAATTTTAAGCAGCTTCAAAATTTTATAAGGACACACAGAGATCCTATGCATTTTTTTTAAGTTTCTTGGTTATTCTTTTCTTAGCAATACTTAAATTATGTATTAATTGCAAAGGAATACACATCAACAACAATATATTATACATTAAAATAGTTTATGTGGTAAAAAACTCCCGATTTAAAATATACAGCGAGTCTTTAGTGTACACAACAATTCCTCAATGTACACAGCGAGTCTATATATATATATATATATATATATATATACCAATTAATTAATTTGTTATATTGACCTTTATTTAATTAATGAATTAGACAAAATTTTTGTAACCAATAAATTGAATAATCGCTGCCAGATTTATAGGAGAGAATTATAATATATTTTTCAGAAATTTTCGAGATGAGTTGAATTAAAATTGAATCTTGGTCAAAAGTTTGTAGGAATTATTTATCACAAAATAATGTCTTGATAAATTAGGATATTATAATGTTTCTTCTACAATGATAACTTTCCTGAACTTGATTTCAATTCTTTTTGAATTTTCTTATCAAAATCTTTCTCCCTTGTTTCTGTAAGGGCGAGCTTAAAAAGTTTGTTTTAGTATTCAGTTGTGATAAAATTTAACAAAATAAGTATTGCATGCAAAGCTTGTTCTTTTTGCAAATTTTAGAAAAGCCGTAGCCCGAATTTTTCAAGATTACAATGTTGAAATGCATCTATTTATCTATCGTAAATATATAAGCTGTCGCCCACAATTTTAGATATTCTAATGACTAGACGCGGTTGGGACATCTCTAATATTGTTTACTAATTACGGTTCCAACCCTGTGGGTGTATATATACATTTTTTAGTAATGCAATGAGTTTAATGCATGAAACTTTCCATATATCATTGACTTCAAATTGTTTTATTCTATTAAATTTTGAACTGGAATGAATTGAAACATTCCAGAATTCCATTGTGTGCAACTTAGTTGTTTCAACCAAATCAATTATTGTACGTGACTGAACTGAATTGTAATTTATGTTCACATTGTCCGTTTAACGCTCTCAATCGTATTGGGCTGGACTACCATGATACGCGGACCAAAATAAGGAACCTGGAACCAACGCTTTCCATCTCAAGAAATTTGAATCATTTTAATTGCACACCACTAAGCGGAAGAAAACTAAATTGATTTGGTAAAATAAGTGTTGTGCGATAATTCTATTTGCAAGTTCATTACGTGCTTTACAACAAAGTGAAATACTGCGATTTAAACAAGCAGGTTTAGTCAGCAATAAATCATTATAGATGGTTTTATAGATTAATAGGGTTTGGTGTAAAACGTGTTTGAAATAGACACTTTCAATTTTTCTATTGAAAAATCGACGTCGGGAATAAAATTTTTAAAAATCCTTGCAAGTTCTTTAAAAATCAAAAACATAATATGCAATAGTGAAATGTCAGACAAAACATTCCTAACAGAGATTGATCATAGAGGCTTTTCTAGATGATAAAGAAACGTCAGAATTTATTATTATATTTTCTCACTAATGTATTAACATAGCAAATTTCAAACGCGCGAAATTGAAAATAATATTTCTCAGATTATTTAATGAACCTAATTTCTTCCTATGAGAATGGAAGTTATGCTTGGGAAAATTTGCTAATTTTACCAGAAATATTCATGGAACTGAGATGTGCCCAAACCCGATGGGGACTAGTTGGTAGTGAAACCATGTACTAGCTCTAAGATTTACGAAAGGATGCAGACATTTATGGAAAAATATGAAACTGTTTTTTAAATAGTTGTGGAAATGAAATGGACATAGAAATCAAACCTATTTCCATATGGAAGCCCGGATATACTATGCAATATATTCTACTTTTCTTTGATGTATTGCAAAGTTTTTTATGTCTTCCAAATTGAAATTTACTGTAGCTAGTATAATTATTTTTTTGCAAATTAGATGGATAGATACATTGGGCTCTCAGTCTTTTATGCCTAGACATTGATTTCAACAATGTAGAGTATAACAATATGCAATCAGCCCTTCTTAGATCCTATGATAACAGATTATTATTAATGTCATTACTTTACTTATTCATTAAGAATAATCAGTCACATAAACACATAATTCTATAGCTCAAGTTAAAAAAGTGGCCAATTTTCATCGCACAAAAGATTTTATTTACAGTTACTAAGTGACACTTGTACAATTAATAGTTCAAAATATTGCCCAACACTCAAGGAATTTGTACCATACGCAACCTGCTTATATCCGGATTCATGGATCTTAGAACTAGATGGAGCAACCCCTCATACCTCAAAATCGACAAAAGAATTTTTTACCAATTATAATATTCAAGTTATGCAATGGTCACCGAATTTGCCAGATCTAGTACCCATAGAGAACGTATGGCAGATTTTGAAGGATTTTGTCGAGAAAAAAATCCCACAAATCTGAAAGCATTAAAGAGTTACATCATTGAATCGCAACACCAAGTAACTCAAGAAGTTAGTCTGTTTAATGGGCTTAGTTTCAAGACGTTTATCTGCGTGTCACGCTTTGCATGACAAACTTGTCAAATAGCTCTGTCACCAGGTTACAAGCTGAGACAATTATATTTTGAAATATATTTTATGAGCCTCTATTTATCTTTGGTATTTTATCAAAAATGTGTTTATAATGTGTTCACTTCTTAACTACTAAACTAACATTTTGGAAGACGAATAAAAGAACATTTAAATGGACATCTTAATAGCAAAATTTATCTAACAAAATGAAGTGAAAAAAGAAAATTTTACAATTATTGCCAAAACAAAATATACTAAAATTGCCGACGCAATAACTTTAAGGAAAATAGACAGGAATGTGATATTACACAATTTAACATCAAAAAACAATTACATCTATTTTAACTTAATAAGAACAATATTTTATTTTATTAGTGCAGTTTATTAAAGTTTTCAAAAATTTAGGGAAATTTCTGAAGATGATCAATAAATGATCGAAACTCGTGAAATTTGTGGTATGAAATAATGTTTTATGTAGTATTTGTTTATCATATATATATATATATATATATATATATATATGTGAACTGGTTTTCACCTCACACAAGATATGTAAAAATTAATATTCTGTACTGCCTTGTCAGTAGCATAAACAAATTTATTACAAGTTCGAAACAAGTAGAATATAGAGTAAAAGAATTAAAAGAGTTCATGATGCTATGTAATTACCCAAAATTCCAAACAGAAAGAGGAATTAAGAAAGCAATAACTCAAGGGCCAGTAAACAAAATTTCAAAATGAAAAAATTTTAAATTAGTATCAATTTACAATCAAGTATCTAAAATTGACTTCAAATCCATAAATTATACAATATCAAAATACAAAAACAAATCCAAAAAAATTGATGAACTAAATGAAAATACATAAATTTAAAATTATCACTACCAACTAATTTTTTGGAAGGAATGTTTTCTACCCAACTGAAGAGAAATGAAGAAAGAATTTATCGAATGTAAATACCGCATATATATTGAAAATTTAGAATCAATACAAATTGCTAATAAAATTTGTATGCTATACAAGAACAACTTAATTATAATGCAATAAATATAATATATTTATTAACTTCTTCAAGAAAAATATATCGGAGAAGCAACGGGTTTGAGAAAAATAATTCAAATATACATACATAAATGACAAATTAAATATCCAGCACATCAATCATCAATACCCGTGGATAAACACATTGCATATTGCACTCAAAATATAGATTTTAAGGTAACTTTGTTAGTGCAAATTAGCAATATGTTTCAAAGAATACATCTGGAAAACCTTTTAATTAAACTGAATTCTTTAATTAATTAATAATTGTAAAGTTCAACATTAGTAAGGCAGTAAAATTTGTAAATTTTAATTATTCAATTATGTGTGCCATAATAGTTTTAATGGCTTAAGAAATTTTTTACTTTGATTCTTGTCTGTTTCTGTAATATGGCCCTGTAACTCACTTGTTTATTTCGAATTCGAATCCGAATATTTGCAAATCCGAATTCGAATCAAAAATATATGTGCGCCCCTTTTGTTACTAGTTAGTTTAAAAAATGAGTTTGAAACTAATGGAATCTTTAGCTCTTCTACAATGGAAGAATTCACATAAAGTATTAGTTACCGAAATTATTTTTGCAAAAGAAATTTTAGTAGGCAACCAGAATTTCTTAGATCTACAATTGTACTGTACCATGCTTCGAGTTTGAATTCAACATAGATTCGAATTCATATTCTTCGTTTATTTGTTATCCGTTTTTGTAGATGGTTAACATTAAATTTGTAATGTCTTAGAAATTTGATTTAAATCTAAGGCCATGAGGCTGAATTCGTACAACAATGGGGACCCACGCATACACACGACAGAAATTATATATATATATATATATATATACATATATATATACTGTATATATATATATATATGTTATTGACTAAAGAATAGTTATCCTATATCAATTTGAAAATAACAAAAATTATGTTGAAAGTCCTTTGTTTACTTACTATACTTTAGTCAGTATAAGATAATTGGTTTTAAAATTATAAATTTTTTAATTATTGAAAATTACATAAAATTAAATAAAATAAATCGAGAGCTTGATGCATTTGGAATTCAAATTAGGTTTTGCCTGCTTAATAAAAATTGTGTCTTCGATTTCATGTATTTACATTTTAAAAGAATATTAAAATTTGTTGGTGATGCTTAATGTATTTTTAAATAAATAATTTAAATATCAATATGCATTTTCTTGAATTCGTGTTTTCAAATGCCCTTTAGTTTACCAATATAAAACTGTCACATTTGCGACAAGTTGATTTATAAACAATTGATTTAATCAAAGGTTCTTTAATTCGATCTGTTACGAATTTAATCAAGGACATAATAAATCTATTTAGTATGGCCTTGAATTTATTTGAAGTATTTTCCAAAATATTATGATATGAAAGCTAATTAGTGCCAAAAATAGTAATGAGTTTTCTGTATCTAATGGTTATTCTATTATCTATAACCTGCTGTTCAGTACTCATTAAGTAAAGATTTATTTTGTGTTTTGGAGAATATTTGAAATACATATTTTTTCTTAATTTCATTTTGTCAGTTTCATCTCTCAAGCAGACTGTAATCTTCAGTAATTTGGTCTCATTTTATATAATAATAGATATTTTGAGAAAAATAAGCTAAATTATTTCCCATTTTTGCGTCAACCATAAATATCTGAGATTATAAATATTATGCAAATAATACATTTTTACAATGCTTACTCTTTGAGAAAATTAGAGATAGTTGAACAAAGACTTAAAATTTGATGAATATATTATCTCTTTAATTAAAAAAGCTTCTGGCATTACTATATTTATCACTTACTTCTCTTGCCTAATTCATATGACAAAAATATATTTATCTTTTTACAATTGGCATTTGCGGTAATTTAAATCTTTAAGAATTCCAATTCTGTGATTAAGAAATCGTTATCGAAAATTGAAACTTGGATTTTTTTCTCTTTCTTGAATCAGTTATCACATAGCTTCCTGTCATCTACGTTCTTGATTCAATATCAATCCTCTAACTTGATGCGAAAAATACTTCAACATTTCAATTTCCTGAATAATATTCAAACGATTATTTCTTACAATTTCGTGAATTTCAATAATTTGATTTATATAATCCATTCATAAAAAATTTCATGCAAGTCATTTTTCCTTGCGCTTCAAAGCATACATAGGGTTTTGGTTCAGTAGGGTACATTCACAAATAGGTCATAATAAAATAATGTTGTGATATTTCATGAATGATTATTTCAAAAATACTTAAAGAATCAAGTAGGTGCACAGAAACATAGATTTAAAGATTGAATTGCATTCAACTGCTCTAACTCTAAGGCATAAAATGATCTTGCTCTGAAAATGAAAATATTGAGGAATTATAGTTCAGGTCAA
The DNA here is from genome assembly GCA_900660155.1 of Hofstenia miamia. Taxonomy (NCBI): domain Eukaryota; kingdom Metazoa; phylum Xenacoelomorpha; order Acoela; family Hofsteniidae; genus Hofstenia; species Hofstenia miamia. Next base: position 173,695 of record CABFPE010000051.1, on the reverse strand, counting down.
AACTATTGAGACTGAGAAAAATAAAATTTGTGACTCAGCTATGCATAACAAAGAGGTAAATGTGATGTCAAACTAAAGCTAAGTTTATCGCCGATGGTTCTCTGCTGGCTGTTAACCAATAAATTTTCCTCGCTGTTCGGAGCACGTCTTTATCCGCCTTGAGGTAGAGTCCGTCCATTAAACGGACTCGAACTTCTTCGGTAATAACATCTTGCGATTCGAGTGTATACCTTCTCAATTCGTTCAAATTTTGAGGATTTTTCTTTTCTACGTTGTCTTTTAGTATCTGCCAGACGTTCGCGATAGAAGACAAATAGGGCGAATTTGGTGGCCACTGCATTATCTGAACATTTTTGTCTGCTAAAAAAGCCTTTGTTGTCGTTCACGTATGAGTTACCCCGTCCTGTTGCAGGATCCAGCCAGTTGGATATAAACAAACGGCATATGTAAAGAATTGTTCTACAATTTTGCAATACTTTTGGCTGTTAATGGACCCTGGGCCGTCCATAGTAAACATGCATAAACCACGATAAGATAATGCTCCCCACAGCATAAGTTTTGGAAAAAATTTTGGCGTCTTTTTAAAGGGTTTTTTGACTCGTTTTTTGTACCAAACTTGCACGGTATTCATGTGAAGCTGGAACAAGGACTCGTCCGTGAGAGAAACATCTTGAAAATGGTAGTCGATCCATTCATTACAAAAGGTTAGTCTTTTTTGTTCTTGTAAGGGAGAAATCGAAGGAACTTTTTTCTAGAGGTTTCTCTGGATGGTGCTAGTGCGAACAGTTTTGCCTGTTTTTGCGCTAAACCGATGAGTGATTTTTTTCGCTGAAAGTTAGTAGTTGCAGCACCTCCAGGCTGTCTAGCGATCGAAACTCTGTATGAAGACACGGAATAATAATTCCTGTAGAATGTGCTCCTGCCCACTCCCGACACTTCTAGTAACGTTTCGCTATCTGTAATGCCAGACTGGAAAAGAATTATAAGTCGGTTGCGTTTTGCTTGAAAACTCATTTTGGCGACACACTATGACAATTGTGATCTTAATTGGCTTGCAGGCTGATCGCATTTCGAAAGTGAAAGTTAGACAGGTGTCATGGCCGGTATGTCTACCGCATTTCTTGTTTTGATGGCATTTTCCTACGGTGAACACCTTTCGCGTAAAACGGACATCTATAACAGGCACCATTTTGCCCAAAAGTCTCATTAGTTTTGATCTGAGCTATATATTCAAATTATGAAAAAATCAGAAATTTTACTAGAAGTAGATATTTAGCAATTATTAATTACTATGTAACGCTACTGATTCAAAGAGATTACTGAACACAGATAATTTATAACTCTTTGTTTAATATTTATTTTGAAATGTTTACTGGTATTAGTTTGTATTTTTTTATAGTAGTTATACATTATGAAAAATCCAAACATTTATTAATATGTGGAAATGTTTGTCTTAAGATTTAGCAAAACTGTTCGAAAGAACAGCAAAAGTTCTTGCTATGGTCAGTATGTTTACAATGTGATGTTAAAAGAGACTATCAATTCATAAACTCAGTCACGTTTGACCATTAAAGTAAGTATTAGCAATACCTAAATAATTTTGTTACTATGATTATATTTGTCCATTTATATATATATATATATATATATATATATATTTAATAATGTTTAATTAAATCAGTAAAAAAACTGCATAGTAAAAATAAAAAATAAATATTAAATACAATGAAGTAATCTAAAAAGGCGATTAGGAAACATTCCTAGATATTTTTTCTTATAGACGTAATCACTAGTGGGAAGTCTGCATTTTAGTTTCTGGCTATAGCCAGGTCTAGAAAAGAGCATGTAGTGTATTATGTGGTCGGTAGATTCCGAAATATCTTTGCATAACTTCTCGTCTTTAACTTTAGTCATAATTTTTGTAGGATAGTAGCAGTCTATAATACCAGTATATGCACCTCTCCGATACACAGAGTCGATTTTATCAAGGAATATCTTTTTCCAAAGATTTTAGTGTTTGAATAATGTTAGCAATAGATAATTTAGTGTGGTCAATTTTGACAGCCATGAGTGTTAATGGCTGTACAGAAGTTGGACATTTTAGTGTTAAGCAACCGTATATAGAATTTTGATCTACACAAATACAATATAGATAAAACTCAAGAAATTTTCTTCAATGAAATTGCTTAATGCTTCTTAAAAGTGTGGAATATTCAATAAATTCATTGAATAAACAAACACAAAAATTTAACAACTTTGAATTCATTCATCATCGTTATAAAAATAGAGTATTTCCTCTTCAATGCATAAAAATTATCGAAATTAAAATTCTACTGATTGGATAACACAGTTTTGTTCGCCATTGGATGTTGTCCACCAATAGAATTTGATATACCATATAAAATATACGAACATTTAAAATCATTGTTTTTGAAAATGAATGGAACACTTGTAGACAAATTCAAATTTTCTACGGCTGTTGAGTATTTTACAAGATGTGTGAGTTTGTTTGGGGTTTCTGCGAACTTGCTCATTGTTCTGGTAATTGCAAAAACCAAAACAATGAGAAGCAACCACTACTTGATAATGGCCAATCTTGCTGTCAGCGATTGCTTGGCATCGACACTGTTTTCTTTTGAAATGATGATATTACCAATCTTGTTAAGCTATGTCGATGAGATGTCAAATTTCTTCCTTAAACGTCTCATGTGTTCCCTTCGCCTCTTAAACATTGAATATGAAGTACGTTTTTTCAATTGATTTTGAAAAGGTATGCATTCAAATCACGAACATTTCCAAATTAACCAGCAAATTTCAAATAGATAGCTATTGTGAAGTTTTTAGTTGCACCAAATTTTTTCATCCTGCTTTTTGCATTTAAATACTACTTAGGTAGCAATAATGTGCACGCGACCTACAATTTTGAATAATCTTTGTAGTCATTATGTTCAAAGCATTACTAAATTCTATATTTAGGCAAATTTAAGAAGTGAATATCTAAAAATCTATAATTTGAAAATTATTTACTATAAATCGAAATATATCGCATCATGTTAACTCTGTGAATGTATTAGCAATTAACATGCATATATATATATATATATATATATACTGTATATATATATATACATATATA
>CABFPE010000051.1:150220-164146 GCA_900660155.1 Hofstenia miamia | reverse complement strand
ACGTTTAAGTATTCTGTTATTATTTTGTTCTGCTAATAAATTGTGTTTTAACAGTTTTTTAAATTCATTTATATCGCTGGCTTTCCTTACACTGATAGGTAAATCATTCCACAGTTTGCAAGATGTTGTTGTAAAAGAATTTTCCCAGTATTTGCTTCTTGGATGTATATTGTTTATGCACATGTTAGCACGGTGATTATATTTTACAAATTTCTTGATTAGTGCCCTACCACTTGTTTTCAACTGCTTAAACATGTGTACTAAGCTGTTGTACTTGGTTATAGTAAATGGACGAAACAATGTTAATGTTTGCAGTTTTTTACTAACTTGATGTTTACTAATGGAAAACATGACACAGATTGACCAGTTAAACAATCTATTTATACGCTCATGATCAACTGTCTTAATATTGCTTAAAAGAATGCAAGCATATGTATATTGACTAATTACAAAAGCGTTGATTAAATCTTTACTCTGCTTAAACCGTTTTATTTGTTTTAGATACTGTATTCCAAACGCAATCTTACGAATCTTGGTGTTTATGAAGTCGTTATAACAGAAGTGTTGATCTATTTCCACCCCTAAGTACTTTACTGATTTGCTGTTTTGGATTGATGATATACCGTCGGAAACTCTTAGACTTATGTCTTTAGCTATTGCTTCTGATCCACTTGGAGCGAAGATGATGAACTGAGTTTTTTGCGTGTTCACTGTTAGCATGTTTTGGTTAAGGTAACTACAGATTTTGGTAAAAGTGTTCTGCAAATTTCTTGTGGCTATTATTGGGCTCACATGTCTATTTATGGCGCAAATGTCGTCTGCATATTGAATTAGTTCTGCATCATCAATATATGTTGACATTAAAATTTAATATTTACATTAAAAATTAATTTTACACAGAGAAATTTTTTGCTTAACAATTTCCTGAAAGTAGTATGCGATATGGAAATTTCACGTTCTGTTATTAAATTCAAGATGTGATCAACGATTTTCTTCACAGCGATTTTACATTAAAACTTACAAAGTATTGCCCTTATCACTTATTCATTCAAAATCATTCTCTAAATCAAAGTTTGATGGAATGTAATTTTTCATTAACTTATCCAACCATTTTGAAAGTTTATAAATTGCACGGATTAAGATCATTAATACACGATTTCCTAAGTTAACACCAATTTTGCAATCAAAGAAAACGTCTCACCTTTTTAAGATCCAATCGAAAAATGCTAGTTTTCTCACTTGTCTATAAATACAGTTATGAAAAATGCAATATTTCTTTCTTCGGGGAAACTATGCAACATTTTGTAACTAGGATCAATGGGCATCTATCAGGTCGTCAAATGTCAGAAATATATACGCATCAACATCATGCTGACGATGTGGTTGAACTAAAACTTAGTAGAAAAAAGTTTACCTTCCAAAATAACGGCATAATATCAAAGTATAGGTCACTAGGAACAGCTTGAGTTAAATTTTAAAATCTTTTATGGGTGTCTTTTTGAGAAATATCAATATTTAAAATGGCTGCAAAACTACTCAATATTCGATTTATTTGATATCATTAATGGGCAATACGGATACATTTTTCGATAAATAAGGTGTTAAACAGTTTTTTTTTTAAATATTTCTACATTTTTTCAATACATCTTTTTGCAGGTTTCAGTAACTCAATTGACATATATATCATGTATATCCGAAATAATTTAGTTATCCATAATTAAGTTACTTTCTAGACTCTCAATTCCATTTTCTAATAAAATATATCAACATTAACAATATAAAAGTAAAAAGTAAGTTGTGATCATTAATGAAAGTGTTACATTCACAAACACAGCGTAGAAGATTTTGTGAATAGTTTGTATTTTTTCCAACACAACTTGAAGTCGCTGTGAACAGCTTCGAATGCCTGTTCACTAAAATTTCCAAGACTCTGACCATAGTTTTTGCAAAATTCAGGAACGTGGTGTAGAATTATGTGAATCTTTGGTGTTACTCTTAAGCCGAGGTTCATGAATGCTGATTCAAATTTTTCGATACAATTAGTATAATTGGTATCGAGAAAATTCCCAAAGCAACAACGAACAACTTCGGAAAATCACAAAATGCATCGACGTATCGTAGACATATTTGGGCAGATGCTTCGTAAAACATTCGTATTTTCAAATAGTTTTGCATTCATTGCCATTAAAGCTAAAACCATGTATAGCTTTTAGCTTGATATTGCGGGTAGCATTTATCTGCCCAACAAGAGGCAACTTACCATACCTTTGCCATTGATTTGAAAAGGGTGCTTACGACACCTAGCAGCAGATGAAATTCTGGTAGTAAGATATCAAGCAGAATAATAATCATCTTCGGCATCACATCGAAATATTGGCAAATGTGAAGCGTTAAGTATTTCTTGGCATTGTTTTTTTTTCTTCCAGCATGAAACCATGCCCAAAACTGTTCACCAAATGATCTTAATGTTCATGAAGCTGCCTTGTTTTGTAAGCAGTCACGATGAAATGTGCACCAGCTGCATGGGTGTGATGCTTCGTGAGCCATTATGCCTAACAAAATATTGGTCACTTTTAAGTCAGCAACGAAAACTTTTTTGTACCTGACATCTTTCAGACGAAGCAAAACCCAAAGATTCAGAGAACTGAAATAATTTTCGTCGACATCTTCTGCAATCGCAAGTAAGAACAATTTCTTTACAACACCATCCTTTAGCTGCCTTGGTGCTATCCATCAGAATAGCTAGATCCATCATTCAAATGTTGTTCATTAGAGAAGTTTTATATTAAGAAGTTGAAAAATACATGTAATTGCAAAAAATGACATACGAGTATGTAATAGATATAAACCTATTCAAATCAAATCATATTTGAATGAGTTGTATAGTAGAAAAATATACGTTTAATTTAATATTATACACACATACATGTATATGCTAAACATAAAATTTTCCCTCATTATATTTTACTATTCCATATTATTCATACTATTTATATCATATCAAGATACAAAATTACTTACTTTAAATTTTTTAAGAATTTTTTTACTTTTAATTATATATTGTTAATGCTCATATAATTTACTAGAAAATGTAATTGAGTGTGAATAAACGCCACTCACTTGTGATCACAATTTACTTTTTTGCCATTTTGGATATATATATATATATATATATATATATATATATATATCAATTGAGTTTCTGAATGCTGCAAAAAGTTTTACTGAAAAATGTAGAAATATCAAAAACTGTTTGACACCTTATTTATCGAAAAATTTGTCAGTATTTGTAAATTTTGGCAATCAATTTTAATATTGACATTTCTTAAAAAGACACTAATAAAAGATTTTAAAATTTAACTTCAGCGTTTGCTAGTGACCTATACTTTGATATTATGCAGTTATTTTGTAAGTTAATTTTTTTGTACTAAATGTTAGTTCAGCCAAACTGTGGCTAAAAATAACAATTTTACTGTAATAATGCAACACCCAATACGAAGATTGCAGAAGCTTTAATAATTTAGAAGCATAACAAAGATCAATTATTGAACTAGCAACAAAGTAATATAAGCATATTCAATTTATTTTAAGTGCATGAAATAAACACTAGTGTAGTATATTGTAAATATTATTCCCACAATGTTTGTATTCGAATTATGATTTTCGATTCGAAACATGTAAAAATTAAACTGAGCAAAGTAGTTTATATATATATAAATATATATATATATATATATGTATATATATATATATATATATATATATATATATTATTCAATCTGTTTTAAGCAAGTGTTTTAAACAAGAGGTGAAATCATGTTTAAAAAACTTTTTAAAAACATTGCTTTTTGTGTTTTTGCAATGCTAAAAATGACACAAATTGGTACAGATGATACATATACATAGAAAATGAATGTTGTTTTATTTAAGCATTACGTAATTGTAATATTGCAAATTGAACCATTCTATACAATTGATTGGTTATTTACAATAACGAATATTTGCAAGACTTTGAATAATTCAATTCTGATTTATTTATAACCAAAACACCATAATTATAACACGTTGCTTCGCTACTAGCAGTTCACTCTTTTACATTTATAAAAGAAAGTTATTAGCAATAAAACCAACAAGCTTACACTGTCTCATGTGCACAGCACGCATCCCTGGTTAAACGCATTTATGAGCCTGCTATTGCAAAGGGGAGCCATAAATACTAGACAACGTGGACATTAGTTTACTAATGATTACGGCCAACGAGAAACATAATTTCTTAGTCAGCCTTAATCATCGCTGCATAGGGTTAGGTGGGGATGTATTCAAGTACTGGATGTATCCCTTTGTGATAAATCAAAAATTGAATTCGTAAGACCCCGTTACAAGATTATGGACAGAGATACACTTGAAACACAGTGCTATTGAAGCTCTCGATTTGCTGAAGCCCTTGGGTGCTGCAATCGATGGGTATCAATCAAATCAATTTAGATTGGCTGCCACGTACGAAATTTGGCAATCAGTAATTGATGCTGCTCCGGATAGTTTAATGGACAAATTAATTGAAGGCTTCTGAAGTGCAGTACGCAACATACATATTGAACCACCGACTTTGTGGCCGAAATCTTTCTGCATGTGAGGTGTTTGATGCTCAGCAATATATAAAGAAACTTGATGTCAACAAAATGCCAGTTTCAAAGAACTTAGCAAAAAACCTCCTTTCTAATTCCGTTTTTAAAGCTCGGTATAAGGATGTGGATCCAGTATCTGGGTGGAAATCGGGCTACTTTAGGGGATGGATTCAAAATTTGTGGATGTTGCAGTTTCATTGGTAGCTGCATTTTCATCCTCCACAGAACTTGAACCGCATTTTTCCATTGGTGTTTAACCTATGGTTCACTAAGAACACGCATTGGCGTTCAAAAAGTTGGCAAGCTGGCATTCCTTCATGGACTATTAAACCAATGAATGACGTATATAAATTTGTGCATTTTTCATTATTATTAATATACTGTTATATTTTAATGTTTCAAACCCTACTGTTTGTATTTTTAAATAATAATTAGGAAAAAAACGTAAAAACATGTTTTTTGTTTAATTAAAAGAAATGTTTAATACAGCAACCCTGTATATATATATATATATATATTTATAGGGTGCACGAAAAGAAGCCATAGTAACTTTTATTTGCCCTCATTTAGAAATAATTGATTTAAAGCGATGATTTCAACTGATTCGGAGTATAAATACCGCCGAATACATATTTTCACAGATTTTAATGTACTGAACCCAAATAAGTCTAAATTAGTTTAAATTTATAAGTTATTGCATATGCTGCTATAGCTGCATCTTCATTATATTGTCATGCCTACTTCAAAATAATTTTGACAAGGAGAATGATCGATCCATCATTCTGCGTCCCTAGTTTCTCGAAGAAGTGGTTTGCTCAACTGCTGATGAAAAACAATCTAGTGTTCTTCGGCCATGGCAATTTTATTGGCCATTACTGGCCGTGAAAAATAAATTTTGACCTTAGTTGGACATTAGCAGTAATGCTGTTGCCGCAGCCGAAGCAGTGTTTTTTTGCCGTTTTCGACACTTTTTACTACGACTAATTGAAATACTGCAATTCAATAGAGCTATTAAAACATGCATAGTTCGAAAAATTATAGAAAATGGTCAAAGCGACAAAGTCTTAAATCAAAAATACAAATAACATCATGGAAATAAATTGTTCATCAAATTGTTCAGAAATGAATCTTAGGAGGGATTTTGGCCGTAAAACAAAATTTTTTACAGCGGATCTATATATATATATATATATATATATATATATGTATACAGTTAATGCAGAGAAATACTATATTTCTAGTACATGTAAAATAATTCCAACACGATCAGTGTTTTCGAACGATTTTGATATTGAATGCACAGCAACCTTCCCCGTGACTTCTGACTTTGCACACGGTACTCCTCAAGTGACTTAGGAAACCTTCGCAAATATCACGAAACCATGAAAGTTCTTTTATTAGATGAGCGTGAGTTATAGAGGGAATTTAATTTTATTTCAAAAATTCGAAATTTTCAAGAAAAATAAATATTTTCAACTACTTCAGTCACAGTAATTGACTTTAATAGGGGTTTTTCACATTGCATAAGGCATATTCCGCAATAGACATGTCCGTACCTCATGATTTTCAATTTTGCTTATAGGCTTGGAAAAAATTCCTTGTAAATATGGATAAAGGGTTTGTCTTTCATAATCAATTTAAGCATCTTGCTTATTCTGTTGAATAACCAATTAGAACTTTGAAAATATTCACAAGTTTTTTTGTTTACTTTAGCCGGCTTAATGCCGATGACGTATTTCTGAGTTGATTGAACAGTTACGTTTTCAAAGTGGAAATTCCAGTAAAATAGAACAGATACGTCATTCTCCTTTGATTTTAGAATGTTAGAAACCTACACATAAGGTCTTTAGGGATCTTATAGGATCCTAGACATCACTAGCCCACTGAACATGTTTACTGAATTGTTCTCAACCATTTAGAATACTATTAACTTGTTCTAGGATAAGAAATTAGTCTCGCATATGGGATGACAAGGTTTTAGAGTGGCTTTTCAAAATCCTAATTTAGAAATGCATAGCAAGTTCTTCTTAGTATTTCCATAATTGAAGAGTAAATTTAAAGTAAAGAAAAATTTTAAAAAACAACCAATAAATTCAATAAAATTTTGCTTAAATAAAAACTCTAAGCAATTTTTATCACATGCTAATGGATATTAAATTTGAATAAGTTAAAATAAATTTTTTATTTAAAATTATTATTTCAATATAATTGCTAATGCAAATTACTTCAGTAGGAATATGGGTCATAATAAAATGTAGACGCCAAAAAATTATCCAAATTATGTCCATGGTTAATTTATTTCATTACCATTTAGAATGATAAATTGTGTTCTTTAAATTACCTTTCAGTAAAGAGTAAACCTTTAGAAAATAGATTTATTTCATAAATTATTGAAAAATATAAAATTAACAAATTAGACACTTAGGGAATTCTATATATAACCTATTAAAATAAACAATTATATGCAAGCGTTTGCTGTTGAATAAAGCACAACAATAGCTTATTTTATTTAATTAAAATATATAATAGGTTATACAAAATGTTCTCATTTTGATATGTACGAAATTTTAGTAATCTTACCGGAAAAATTTGATTTAGTTTCCAAAAGCTTTCTTTCAATTAATCTCAATTATAATAAATGGAAATTGTTTACTCTATACTACAAGAATGAAATTGTCAACTTCAAAAAATATGTTTTCAATTAAGTTGATGTCCAAATCCGACAAATCTCACTGCAGTTTGGAAATATCTCTATGAATATTTAAATTCATTGTAGATAATTTTTCTTTGTAAAACAATTATAATAATAGTAGATTTATAAATGAACTTTTTGAAATTTCGATAGACAAATAAAAGACTGCTATAGGTTGTTTTGCAAGCAGTATTAGCCCTACCCGATAATTTATTCCTCTACGTGGTTTCTATAAATTCTATACATTCAAGAAAACGAAATTATATTTTTTTGGAAACTGTTTATATAGAAGTTCCAAAAGTTTATTATTTTTACTCTATGAGGTACTTGGTTCTTCAGACATTTTCTCCAGCGGTCACCATCATAGTGATTGCAGTTTTTGCATTATTGATGGTGTGCGGTGTATATTGATGCGTTGTCATTCTACGATACCATTCTTTTGTTTTAGTCTCAATTTTTTTGATTTGTTCAGTAATACGTGAATAATGCCCAGCACTGATGTTGAAGATTTAAAATCGAAGTTTAATAACCTAGATCACCTCAGAAACACATTCTACCTTAGACATTATCGATGTTTGCTCAGGTTTACACTTTTAGATCGCTTAATGATTCTTAACAATAATGTGGTCTAAAAACATTGATAAAGCATTTCTCAGAGTTTGTAGGGCATACAATATATCTATTATTTATGATTTCACTAATCAAGACCATTCGAACCGAAAAAAGTCTCGAATTTGCCAAAATGATTTTAACTGTTTTTCTACATGTACATACATTAAGTTTCGTTGCCTGTTCTCCCTGCGTATTTATTGTTTAAATTTTTGTTATCAAAAACATTCAATCATATACTATTCGAGCCTTTGTTTTAAACACAATTTGCGGTTTGGGGACCTTTCTTTAATGAAATACATACAACAGGCTTAAGTTCCACTGCATGATGCATATTTATAAATACATTACATATTATACGGGTTTGACATTAAGCACAAATAATATAATTTTTACCAAATTCGGAGAGAACTTCCTAAATAGGTCAACATAAATTTTTTCTATTATATGTCTGTTACTTTTTACCCACACAATATAATCATCATTTATCAATTTGAACATGCCCCACTCTTTTGTGTGAAAAGTTTTTAAAATTCTATCAGTACTAATGCAACAAGATGTATTTTACTTGAATTTGCATGGAGAAACACGTAATTCTAAGAACTACCTTTAACGTTTTTAGAAAGACAGCAGAAATCCAGTACAATTGTAACCAAGGCAAAGAATAATACCACAAGAATGCTCTTCGTCATCACCATCATTTTCATATTATCAACTTTACCGAATCAAGCTCACTTCTACTTCTTTGTAAATATTCTGAAGTACCAGATCTGGGGATTCGAAACTGTTTATCAGAAGATTGTAAAATTGCTTATGCTTAGTAACTTAGCTGTCAACGTTTTTGTATACCCTGTGGCCAACTTAGAGTTTAGAAATGCAATGCTAAAGTTCATGCGCGCACAATGATCAGTACTTTTAAAACTGATATTAGTTATGAGAATATGTTGGAATTGCATGCTGTTAATATATTTGCTGTTATTAAATACCTAACAATTAATTATTAGGGTTATTTATAATTGTGACTTATGCTTTATTACTGATGCAGCTTTCAATTACAAAAATAATAAGTTATTCATCTTGAAATTGACAATTTCTAAGAAAAAATGAACAAATTTCTGCGACAACAGCATCTGATAAATGACAGATGAAAATCCGAAAGAATTTTCAAGTGATTCATACATAAATTTCTTTGAATTTAAGCAATAAATTGCTAGTGAATTTCTTGAAGAATAATCTATATATATTATATATTACATCTGGCTTTAATATTTTAATGAACCACTAATGCTAGAAGATTGCAGAATCAATTTATATTAAGGAAGAGAAACCTAATTTAAATACAAAATGTCACCTAACTCTTATTTTAGTTTAATTTAATGATTGGTAAATTTATATTTTTATCACCACATAATTTTTGTTTATGACTGACGATGGTACAGTAAGCACCGCAAAATACTCTCAATTTAAATTTTCGTTGTTTTTTCATAAAATGAAATATATATATATATATATATATATATATATATATATATATATATCTATATATCTATTGTAGAGTGTCTAAATGACATTACTGCTATTACTGCAAACCAGTGAAATCAGCTTGTCATGGGTTTAGATTTCGAGCCATCATTGGTGATTTCAAAAACTGAAAACTTCAATGGCTGTAACTAGTATTCTTTGTTACAATTTCGATTTATTCAATTTTGCTAAATATTATTCAGTAATATTTGCATCTTATAATCATTTTTAATTTACTTAGCCATAGTTGCAGCCATTATAATAGTTTATAATAAGAAACAAGGATACGTGTGCTCTTTTTCAAGTTTACTTACAAAACTTTATCTAAATAAAAAACTTTAATTGCTATCATTTTTCTAAGAATATTAGCATTTCTTTTTAATATTCATTGTTTCTAGTAGTAATTCCTATCATCTGCAAAATATTGATGAGTTTCAATATTTAATGTATTTCTGGATTTTAGAATAGAAAATATCAATAAATAATATATATATATATATATATAATCATTTGAAGATATAAATTTATACCAAAATCGATGAAATAAATGATTTCTTGGTGTATGTAAATATTTCTATTTTACACATTGGGTAGGGATTTCATGTAGATTTTACTTTAATAACATTAGAAGAACCAATTTTTTAAAATTTCATTAACTTTTGACCCCCCCCCGAAAATCATTTGAAATATAAATTCATACCAAAATCAATGAAATAGACAATTTCTTCGTATATGTAAATATTTTACACAATGGTTATCCTGATCACCAATTAGAGACGATAATGTACAATTTTGTACATTGAACCCCTTCGAGAAATGTTGGAAATCTGTGAATATTCGTTTATGACGAGTTGCTGCTAAAGTCTGCCCCTGTAGTGCTACTTTCCTTAATAATTACTATCCTATGAGAGGTGATGAGTCACTTTACCCATATTCTGTCTCTCTGATATTATTGGATTACGCTGTCCTGCTACATTGATTCGGTAACTCACGTGATTGTTTGCGTGTGTCAAGTCCAAAATAGGATCTTATATCTGCTAAGAAAATCAGTGTGAACTTGAACGGTTATTAAGGCGCATCTCGCTCGTATCTTTCTTATCATCTCAATATGTCACAAATCTTAAGGTCCCGTTATTCGAAATCCGCAATTGGTTGACCTTCTGAATTGCCTGTAAATGTTTTCCCAACTGACAGAGAGGTATTGCAGTACTTATTGCCTTTAAAGCAAAACGAACAAAGTGGCATAACTTCTAATCTTGATGTGTGTAAGCAGGAATTCCTTATTCAAAACGCCATGTTGCTCTAGCAAAGAGAATTCGGAAAATTTATAATGATATTTGTAATTTGGGAAAAACTAAATACAAAAAGCAATCTAATTCGTTCCTCCAGAAAAAAACGAAATATGATAACATTCAAGATGTGCTGTTTGATATTTCTTCTTGCAAATGTGTTAGCTTCAAGGACTACAGATGTAGTACAGAGAATCGGGTACCTCCTTTGTATCAGGAATTTTTATTGGATCAAAGGACGGACAGGATGATGACAATTGGAGCAGTTGACTTAAATGAATCACATGCCAAGTTCTTAAGGAAAGCAAGTTTGCTTTGAAAAGCAAAGGTTACGAGTTAGAGATTTGCAATGATGATCATGATGATGACATTTTTTAATGTTATTGGATGTGATGGGACAAATGTTAATGTTGATGAAAACAATGGAGTTATTTTTTATTTAGAAAAACTTGTTGGCCGCCCATTGCATTGGTCCGTATGCTTGCTGCATCTGAACGAATTGTCGCTGCGACATTATTTTCAGCACATTGTTGGAAAATTGACGGGAGTTAAATCGTCTTCTGGTGTTATTTTCCAGCAGCTACCAAATTGTCATGAGCTTCCAGTTGTTAATTTTGCCTTAATTGATTCTCTGCCGGAAGAAATTTCTCAACAGATCAAAACTATCTTTATTCTATGAGGCATGCCGTGAAAACTGGTAACGTGAGTCCATCACTGGAGAGAAGGAATGAATCTCTCAAGATAGTTGACTGCAGCTTCCAGGATTCTGCGCTTGTATATTTCAACGATTAATCCTTCGAATGAGCTGATAAAGATTGCCGTATTCATCATGAAAATATATACGCTATTTTTGGTTTCATGTACACACCGCCCCACTGATCAGAGACGGTGCCTGACATTTCCTGAATTTATGGAACACTTTTTTCAATGTTCTTTCTGCGGATGAATTCACTTTGATCTTACCTGTTTTGAATCAAAATAGTTACTATGCTCACTCTGAGCAAATACTGTTGGCTTACTTGTCCGACAACGATTTCAGTTTGCGTGTAAAAGGAGTGAATATAATCAAGGAAGTAAGAAAGCAGACAATACGATTGACAGATGCAACTCATCAAATTCGTCCGTTTCGAAAGCCGACGTTTGAACCCACGAGTCAATGTTTAGACCAACTTTGGGAGTCTAACATTCACAAAACAGTGCGTGCTGCCACTTCTCTAAGGCAAGCCTTCGGAATATTTTCTTGAAGAAGCTATGAAAAGACCCATATCATTTAAATATCAATGCCACAATCAAGGGGTCGAGAGAATGGTACACCTAGTTTCGCAATCAAGCAAAGCAGTATTTGGGAAAACTAATCGTGGAGGTTGGATATGGACTACTTTACAAAGCAGAAGCAAAATGCCGAAATTTGTTTCGAAAAAGGATTTTAACTGCTGAACTGCTCTCTCATATATAAATGAGATTCATTGCTGTTAAGGATTTTTGTTTGATATTTCATGTTAAATATATTCTTCTTTTTCGCATTAATAGTAAGGAAAGTAGTACTACAAGGCCAGACATTAGCAGCAACTCAGTCATAAACGAATATTCACAAATTTCCAACATTTCTTAAAAGGGTTCAATGCACAAAATTGTACATTAATTATGATTTATTATCTTCTCTAATTGGTTATCAAGGTAACCATTGTGTAAAATAGAAATATTTACATATACAAAGAAATGATCCGTTTCATTGATTTTAGTATGAATTTACATTTTCAAATGATTTTGGGGGAGGGCTCAAATATATATATATATATATATATATATATATACACATATATAAGATAAGTTAAGATATGATATTCTTTATTCTGATAAATATTAACAATTACAAACTGGTAATATATTTGAATAGCATCATCAAACATACAAACAAACATACATATGAGCCTATGGATATATTAACTACCAAGATTTCAAGAACGAGATGTTGTATAATCATTATTATGGAACCTATTTTCTATACTTGATGCAGGTACATTGTTTTGATCTGAAATTTTGCGTATGAATAAATCCAGGCATTGAAATGATATTATAAGGTGGTAATTCTTGATGAGCTTAAAGAATGTTAACACCATGTTCAATATGACTAGCTGTCTTGGGAAAAGGATAGACCTAAAAATAAACTGTCTAGTTCATGAAGAATTTACTTTTGAAACGCTTAGGGCTCATTTTAATTGAATATCAAATTTTCTATAAAAACATCTTTTAGATCAGTAAATAATATATTTGCATAACTTAGGTGACTCATTATGGAATTATTGCACAGGCTGGTAGTTGCTTTACTGTCATTGACATACTTTTTATACCTATAACCAATTTTCGGACCATTGCCTTAATGTGTAAAATAAAATTTAGCTTCGAATCAAATACTACTCCTAAATATTTGAGTTTGTCTACAGTTGAAACCTTAATATTATTGAGATTAAGAGTTATTGATAAAACATCATAATTTATAGTAGAGGACTGCACAAAACAAAATTCTGTTTTACTTTCATTTACAAGTAACTTATGCATGTTGAAGTATTTTGCAATTTGTTGCAATTATGTGCTACAAATTCAATTGCTAAATGCATGAATTTATTATCGTTAAATATACAGGTATCATCGGCATATTAATTTAAATTGCAATAAGTTATTGCATGCATCAAGAAACAGCTAGATTAAATAATCTAGCTGTCCATGGTATGCATATCATTTACGTATATACTGAAAAGAAGGGGACCTTGATTCTATGGAATCTATGTTTCAAATAGTTAGTTATCAAATTTCTGTTATTGTTAGACAGATTCCTAATCAGATGCAAATTTCATAATTGCAATGGAATTTGTACAAGATTTGGAGACCAATATTTCAGGAAATTCTGAGTATATACTAAGTTTTTCACGCTGACTACGAATTTTGTGCTATATAATTTACATACCATGCATATTTACTAAAACAGTGTTAAGGTAGCCCCTTTCCAGAGTGATCATATATAAAAATTAAGTAGAAATTTGAATTCACAATGCTAAGTTTAACCTAATTGGTAAAAATCAAAGCTATAGTGTTCAATACTGCAAAATAATTTTATAGGTGTCTGGATACTTATGCACAGCACTGTATATATATATATATATATATATATATATGTACATATATATATATA
>CABFPE010000051.1:126180-136940 GCA_900660155.1 Hofstenia miamia | reverse complement strand
TATATATATATATATATATATATATATATGTGTATATTGAAATCTATGCTAATCTGTTAGGTGAATTCACTTTTGAGAATTTCAGTTAAATTCCAGTCCTGTTCTCAGTTTCAATTGAACTACAATATCCACTTATAGCTCTTAAAATCTAATTTTGTATTCATTATATATATATATATATATATATATATATATATATATTGCAATTTTCATGCATATATTTAACTAGACTTAGGAAAATGTTTTGCCGTCAGACCGGAGGGTCAACCGGCTTCGGTTGGCACCGGTCGGATCGAAAATTTTCCTAACAGGTTTACACCTATGCATTAAGCATTTTGTCATGAATTATACATGTATTATATATCCAAGTTTAATAAAAATGTTTCAAATCGTTAAAAAAATTATTCTATAGCATTTTTAGAATAAAAAATAGAACAAATATATTCCCCCTAACAATTACAGTTTGTAATTATTAGAACAAGTTGCCATTAAAATAAGAAGAGAACATAATATAACTTATAAAACTTTTGAAAAATTTAAGTTTGTTTCTCTTTTTGATCTTTTTTAATTTGTAAATAGCTTGTGTGTTTTTTTAGATTTTTTTACGTGTCCTTAGTTTGTAGTTTGTACATAATTTTAATATAATTTTTTGTAAATATGTATTTGTTACTACAAACATTAAATAAAAATATTGCATGAGACAATAACTTAGATACTAGTATGGCAACGAAGCTAAGGATAAGTTTACAAACTATAAATTGCTACAATACAATGTACAAAAAGCGAACTCTTGCAAAAGACTTATCATTATGGGTCAACTGTGATAAATATTTTAGGAACTCACTCAACCCTGAATCACCTTTTTCTATTTTCTATTCTTTATTCTTTTTACATATATATTTTCGAAGTAATAATTTTCAGCATCACATCCAATGTGCATTAAATATAAATTATTTTAGCTAAATGTAAATTTTAATGACTGACTTACATCTGATTAAAGCAATATACTGTATATCTTAGATTTAAATTCATTATCTTCACCAAATGTGTTGAAGTTTTTTTACAAAAATATTATTTGTCAATTTTTTCGACAATAGGTGAAATCTATTTAAATTTTACGAGGTTAATAAATGCCTTTCTAAGCTGTACATCGGCAATAGAATAGACAAAGAAGTTGACTGCCAGATTAAGGACCATTAATAAAGTCACTGCTTTTTGAATAACGCCATTGAATTCCCAGAGATGAATCTTTAAGATGTTGATAAATAAATAGAAGTTGATTTGAGCAGGAAAAGTAGTTATGACGAATATGACAGTTATAACAAATAGCATTTTTGTGGTGCCACTCTTCGCTTTAGACAATGTTCGGTTGATCCTTCTCTGTGGTCCTAAACAAGTCATTTATATTGATTATATGTTCCTATTTTTATTTTGTATATACATCTGTACAAATTGTCTGAGCAAAGTTCTTCAAAGAAATACTATCTATTTTTGGGTCCGTTTTTGTTCCTGGCTTCAAATGCAATAAAATATTTTTGAAAAATTGAAAAGATACATCAAATGCATGCGGACTTAAAGCTTTCACGGTCAGAAATATTAACCCTAGAAAGACTGAAGTTTTGATATACCTTCAATGCATGCATTCTATGATAGAATTGATTAAAGGTGATTAAAAAAGACCTCTAGTAATAGATTATTATGAAATGCACAAATGGAAGATGGATGCTGGAGACAAAATATAAGGAGGAATCTTTATGAAAGCATTTTTCAATTTGCTTGAGATTCTTTGTTTGAATGTATATACATAATTAGCAAAAAGTTACGTATTAACTGAAGTAATAGAAGAGCAAAATTGCTTTTACTTGTTGAAAATTTATGAAAGCTAGTATAACTAAAATACAAAAGCTAAAATATTCATTGCTCTAGGAAATAAATCAAATACTAAAATACTGTTGCTAATAAACGTATTCATTGTCGCCTTTGTAAAATAAATTAAACCTGAAATTGCTTTGTGAGCTGCAATATGTATATTTGTGCTATGCAAATATGTAGGAAACTGAAATTTATAATGAAAATTGTCTAATTTAATAACAAACTATCCCTACAATGATGAGTGAAATATATTATTTTTCTGTCAAATTTTTCATTGATCAATTGACTTATTCAGTGTTTCTAGGTATATTTAAATATTGTGTCAAAGGAAATTCTATTTTAATGAAAATTTTCAGAGAATTTGATTTGTTTAGTAAAAAAAATGTTGGAGGAATTCCGCAAATACCTTAAAATATTTGACCTATTCAGTCGTTTTAGGGTTAAATGTATGCAATATAATTTTCAGTGCCCTACTTTGTACATCATCAGAACAAAAGACAACTCAATCTTAATATTATGGTTTCATTACTTTGATACATGAAGATTTGCAGTTAGCATTGGTCCCCTAAACTATCTCTACTTCTCTTGAAGATGTGCTGGCGACCCCAACAGCTAAAGGATTATTTCCTTTTGTCTTTGTTGACAATGCTTCTTAGGAGATCTCTAATGACTAGGGCAAGTTTTTTATGACTGGGAATATTTTTTCATAAATATGTTATATAATTCAGGTTAGGTTTGTAATGTTTTTACACTAGGGAATTTTTTGGTAATATTTGACACTATTTGGTAATATTTAGTTATATTTTCAGTATTTCCCTAATAAACAATAAAACGCTTTATACCCGGCTTATAATGGTATAACACGTTGTAAGACGTTTTATAAAACAACATTTCTAAACGTTGTGGAATGCCATCTAGTGTCCACCAAATGATGCTCTAAAATTTTTTCTAAACGTCTTCTAGACGTCTTCTAATCCATTTCTAAACGTCTTAAAGACGTCTTCTACACCTGACATAGATTCGATTTCTAAACGTCTTCTAAACCATTATAAGACGTCTTCTAAACGTTTTATTGTTTATTGGGTCAAGCTCATAACATAATTCTAATACAAGTACACAGGTAAATGATTTTTATAGACTTTAATTAATCTGTAGCTTTGTTAGTGGTGCCCAGTCTCTTGTTAGTTGAAGTGTGTGCATTCACGCCTTACCTAAAATAACAACAGTGGTGATGTAACATTCACACCTTTTGGTGTCTTCCAGAATGACTAGCATTGCTGCTTCCTTTTACAAGTGTATACACAAAACACTCGCGTTTTGGATTATGCACAAGCCAATTGAATTCGATAGAATAAATTAACAAGTATAAAAGTGCAATTGCACTTGCTGTGAATCTTTAGAGCGCAATGCAAAAAGAAAAAGTCAAACTTAATTGGAAAACTCATGGTTTCCAGCACGAGTTCCGTGTTTGTCCAGCTGAGGACTTGTACTGCATCCTGTTTCACGTGAATGTCAACTGTGACAAGAAGGCCGTCGTGACCCAACATCAAGAGCCGCCAACCCAAAAACACTTCTCGCTGAGTCTGCCTCCAATGTGAAACGACAAATTCTTCTTGCAAATACGAAAAGAAGTTGGTTCTCGGCTTCTTATCTGCAAACATTCCTTTGCACAAAATCAAGAACAAACGTGTGAAGCAAATGTTCACCGACATTGTCCAACCAGTACCATCTAAGTCGTCATGTCAATCTTACTTGGAGACATTTGGCATCAAGCTCTTCCTTTCAAACAAAGCTTTTTGTGGTCGTGGATGAGAATGCTTAAATCATACTAAATATTTGAATGTTCTTTTGGGTGACACTGCTCAGTCTCAAAAAATATAGCTGGTGCACTGTGGGATTGTTGAAACAGTTAAACACTGCATTAAAGAAATCAATTGGAAAACTTCGTAATTCTTCTTAGTGACGCTGATAGTTATGTGACTGGTTGCAAGCAAGAACATCAAATCCTTTATCAATTACCACAGAATAACATCGGAATATTCAAAGAATCTGTCACTCCAACGAATCTGTGAAAAGGCTTAGTGGACACATTGATGATACGCTCTCATTTAACTTTTTAAATTAATGCAATGTATTGGTTATGCTTGTACAATCTTTGCTTAATTCATGTACTTCATTGTTTTCTGGACCAAACTACAGCCAAGACTCTGGATAAGCAACTCATCTTTAATCGAATCAATTACGGCACAGCTCGGCTCTTTACATTAGGTTACTCGTGTATGAACTGCAGAAACACCAGCGCTTGCCCAACTCTACTACCTTCACAACTTTGACTTGGATCGATTCACTAGCCTCCCGGTTTCATTAGGTGTCCAATACAAGGCATTTTTGATCCTGCATTGTGCATTCTATTCTGCTGACGAGTTCCCCCCAGATATCTGGATGAGCCTTCCAGAAATAGTACTATATTGCCTCAGTGTAGACAACCGAAACCCAATCAGTTTCACATCTCGCAGTGGTGAGTGGAGGCAAGGCGGGGCGAGAAAACAAATTGGAGAAGAAAGCGTGTTCCTAAGCTGTGGAATTCATTGCCCAACGCTATTCACTGGCAGGCTTTCTACAAGCTGTTCAGGAAGTCTCTTAAATCATACTTAATCTGCCTTCATTACTATTATAAATAATCATGAGGAATGGATTGTCTGTTATTCCGTTTATTGAGAATTTTTGTAAAGTAATTATTTCAAAAATAAATGTGAATTCAGTCAAATGATTCCCAAAATGTGTTGATAATTCTTCTTTCATTTTAAGTTCCTCATTGAGGTGTAAATTATTTTACTATTTGCATAAGCAATGCCTAATGAAATGCATGTGCATCAAATACTTTTGTTGTGTATGGGATCCATATGAATACTGTAAACAACTTAGTCCCATGGAACTTGGGCAAGCGATTCAGTAGAGAGGGATTATTCTAGGACTGGGGCAATAAATTAAGACCTGAGGCCACGAATTTCAGAAAATTCCTATTAATTTTTGTTGAAAAAGGAGGTATTATGTGGAAGTGAAGGCAATTGTACAGTGGACGGACAATTTCTTGGCAGGAGAATGGCGAGTAAATAGACTGAAACCTAAAAATTATAAAGTCAAGGCGATAATACGTGTTAATACAGGGTTGTAATGGTAATTAATGAATTTATTGTTAAACACCCCTCAAATAGTGGGTGGCTTGTTCTTGCTTTGCCTTGTAAGGTATCTGTTGGCTTCAGTAGTTGCTACGTAAGCAATAATAATACTGCTACCTAATGTCAGTTTCTTCTTCAAGGTTCACATGCAACTATTAAAATGGCTGCTAATATTATAGCTTTTCCATATTATTATTGATATATATATATATATATATATGGTGATTCCATCTTTAAGCGAAAACCCTGTATTTATCAGTAAATATCAAACTTTCTGGAATAGAAAACATTAAACATTCATAAGTTAACAGGTCCTGATATTCATGGCATTACCATTCCCACCTAGATTCTCAGAGAATACTGTTATGAACTGGTATTTACCATATCTGCCTTATTAAATCATTCATTTTTAACGTATGATGTCTCCCCTTTGTCACCCGCTAATGCGACCTGTTTAGGAAAAATAAGATCTTTGACCAATTTCAATCCCACATCCTGTTGCGAAAGTAGCAAAAAAGGTTTTATTGGTAAAGGAACTTATTGGAAAATTATGTAGCAGTCTAGATCCCCCCCAATATGGAGTTATCCCGTGTCGTTCCACCCTATACGCACTCCTTGATAGGACATATATAATTGGATAAATCAATTGGAAAGTGCTAGGCAATACATACGAATATTTCTTATTGACTTCAGAAAGGGCTTTGATTTAGTTAGTCATCAAATATTAGTTAGGAGATTGAGAGAAATTAATGTTAGCAACTATCCATTCAACTGGATCATAAGCTTCTTATCTGTTTGTCAGCAAAGAGTTTGTTTTCCTTGTGCCACTAGTGTCGATAGAACTTCAATTAATGTGAAATCTTTTAAAAAAGTTGTATTTCAAGACCTAATCAGACATGCAATGCCGGAAATACAAATTCTACCAAAACAATTTCAAAAATATGATGAATAGCACAGTAAAGCTTTCTCAATAATGCTACATGCTCCTTTTTTCTACCAGAAACCGATCTACAGCCTCATTCCCAGCTATGTCCTCAAGAAGCTTTGCATCTAAATTATCTGTTAATAAAGGTTTTTTAGAGATAACATCTTTTTTAAATTTTTACGAGTTTGTCTAGATTTTGTCTTGCTCTTCGATTACAAGAATAACTGACACTGACGTCATTTAGAACAATTCCAACATTTGCAATTGTAGATGATTATTGAAGATGCTAAACGATCACTGATTTTAAAATATATAAGGAAGAAAGAAGACGTTTATTTAAAAATTTAAAAAGTTGACGGTTTTCTTGATCGATATATAATCTTCTAAATCTTCTTTAGATTCAGAGAAGTTACTTGGAGTATTGCTCTCGTAAGAATAACTACATCGTCAAAGGTACTGCTGCTAAGTTTAATTTTTGCAATTATTGTTTTGTTTTTTGATAATTTTTTTTAATTTTTCCCTTACCACTTTTCATTACATATGAAACATAATGCACTGTCTTCTTATTCAATTGGGTTGAGATGTGCGATGTCAAAAAGAAATGCAACTTCGCTTCCCGATCGTTTTTTTGACAATAGTACATTTAGATTTTATTAATTTCCTTTTCCTCAATCCCTGTCACTCATTAAGGAGTTTGTATAATATTTTTGCAGCATGACACTTCGGTGTTGTCGGCACTGCTGCACACTGGCGCACATTTGTGCATGATATCAGTGTGCCTCTTTTTGTTTGTATCTTTGGAAGTTTTAAAGTACATGAACAAACGTAGATCTCCTGACTTAGTTGGAAGGCGGGTTGCATTTAGTTTATCTTTATTGATAAAGAGGCCAAATATCTGTTTTACTTCTTAATATTTCATTGTATTTGAGTCGCAGAAACAACAAACTAGTACAATAGCGAGTGTTGAATCTAAGATCGAAATTCCGGAGGGGGGGAGCTACAAAACTGTTGGATTTTTTGCAAGCACGATATGCAGAGATTTTCTAAACTATTATTTTGGCAATGAGAAATAGTGGGCAGAAAATATTAGCCCACGTCTGGCCCACGCCGACCCGAATCCTGCACACGGCCTTTAAATCATTGCTATTTCAGTCTATTGTATGCCCATTTTTAGGATTGTTGCCAAAACATTTCTTTAATGTTTTAATTTGTTAGACCAAATTTGAATATGTTAGGCAACATATGATTAATAGATCAACTAGTTCTTTAAAATCGATTTTCAAAAAAACAGCTTCTATAGAATTTCGCATTTTTTTGCAAGGCAAGCATGTGTTACCCAATGGGGTATTTGGTTGCAGAACGCTTTGCTAATTTCAGTAGCAACTTTGATTTCCAGCCGCAGCTCATTGACGTTTTTGGGAACAATAAAAGCAACATATACCTGTATACAAACTGCAAAACGACTTTTGCCAAATCCTGAAATGAAACTCAATGTTGCTTGCAATGTTTCTCGGAAGGGAATGCTTTTTAACTTTCAACGATGTCAAATAACAATTTAACTCGCGTAATGAAACACTGGTAGCTATTTATTTCGCAGCTAGTTCATTTGAAGCCCAAAATAAATGCAGAATAGGCAGCTTTTTAAAGAAAAACATGGTCTTCAGTGTCTACAGTTAGGATATTGAGCATGAAAAATGATTGAAAACTTTTTACTAAGTGTTATTTAGTCTCATATTTGTTTTATTTGTTTTAGTGTATATTAGCTAATGTGGTTGTTCCGGATGATAATTTTTTTTCTCAGGGAAGGAATTACCCTCAGAGATTCTTCATTCAATATATCATTACGTAATGAACATCTCCTGATCACAATTAGGAATTCAACTAATTACTAAGCGCAGAGTAATATATATATATATATATATATATATATATATATATATGTTTTTTAAATTTTCAAAATGGAAGCGTGACTGAAAAATAGTTTTTTTAGTTGAAATTTTTTCTTGTGATTCATATGACAAATTTTTGCATATGAGAGGTTGTCTGAAGAATTTTTGGTTTATGCATCATCTTCATATATATATTTTAATGTATATATATATACATATATATTTATAAATATGAAAGTTTGTTTTCCGAACCTTGCATAAAGAGGAATACAGTTTCACACTAATATAATTTGCCAATGTTTTCAGCAAATTGTTTTATATATCAAGGCATCATAATAGTGGCCAAAATGTGTTTTCTTTTTGAGATAAAACTCTTAATGAATTCAAAGTTACGTGGTCTCTTATTATATCATGTTTAGGTAGTACGAGACCGCTTCATTTTCAACCGAAATCTCAGGGAGTTGTTGAGCAAAATACATTTTCTTGAAAACACATCATAGGGATAGAGACGCATTTATTTGTAAATTAATTTGTTCGTATATCTATATTTGCTCGCAAGTCACAAATATTTAAAAAAATTTTAACAAACTATAAAAGTTTGAGTAAAAATTCCTAAGAGAATTTGGTTTATTTCATGCTGTTTCTTTAAACTCAAATATTATTTGAAAAGATTCAATATGAAAGGCTTTTTGCGTGCAGGAAACAAATGCCGTACTTGCCTGTGCATCTATTACCACTTGCGCAGGTTCAATCAATTACCATAGTTGAGGAATTCTTAAATTAAAATGCAAGCAACATGCTAGATGTGGTTAAGCAAAAAGACTAAACCAACATACCAAAATTGCTGCAAATTTGTTTGTGTTCCATACTATAAAATACAGTCTTTAACTTCAATATAATAAATATCGTCTGTTTTTGCATTGATATATGCGATATAGATTATAAATAAACTTCAATGGACTTGTTTTGACCATGATGATACATAAGTCCTGAGTTTTATTGACCTCCAATTCGCGTCAAACAATAATTAGCAAAGAGAAATATTACAAGTCAATAAATTTAAACACCAATAAACATTTTAATTGAACTATTCAGTGTTGAAAGAAAACAAGTCAATCGAAAATAGACTTTCAAGGGTTAGGATAATTGAATTTTAGTGGAATTGTGGACCAAATACACAAATTATTTTATTATCAATGCTTATTTGATAGCATCAATGATTTTGACCACTTCACTCACAATTAATAACACTTGTTGGAGAAATATAATGTAGAACGAAATTGTTCTCACTTTGTTTGAAGTAGAAATATTTGTTAAATTATTATAAAAGAATTTAGTGATACCGACGAATTGTCAATATATGAAACACTCTCTGTTTCTAACTGAGGACAAAACGCAATCGGCAATAGTAACTGACCAAGAAATAAAAAGTGTTTCAATAAGAGACTTTCATTGACAATTTGAACAATGCAAACAAGGCAACCTTTGAATACATGAAGGCAGTCTTTAACTCATTGACACTTTTGAGAAATAATTATGAAGTCAATGCTTTGAAATTATTGACAGAACGTTGTAAAACAAGAACATTTTTTTTCCAGATTTCAAAAAGCTTTATTTTGGGTGCCTTTTTGTAAATGCTTTTCCTTTGAACTCTAGTCAAATAGGTGATGAAGGACGAGAAATATTTTTAAAAATATTCAAAATCGGAAAAACATAATTTGGTTTATAGTTGGCATATCCTATGCACATTTTTCAACATGTTGAACTGTGAAATTTATTCGGGGATATAAAGTATATGAAATAGCTAAACTTGCTAGTGTTAAAGCCTTACTGCATGCAAAAACAGAGATTAAAATTATTACTGTAAAATCATTAAAAGACTGCTTGCTCGTCCCACACTAAGATAATGCTACATAAATCAGACGAACACAATGTAATAAATAGGTCAAAAAGAAATTTAAGGCATAATAATGCCAATTCCTCTGATATGTGTCATTCACTATATATTTTACATATATGTATTTATCTTAAAAATCAAATATAACAATTACCTGACTTATTAATTGCAGAGTTTGCGAGCTTCAGGGCAATACAGCAGTAACAGAAAATTGGTAAAGCAATTTGCAAGGATATGTATGAAATTAGACTAAAAGATGCATATATGGTTGTATATTTATTTGAGAAGTCCTCTATGCAGACGTTGTTTTGAAACTTCAGCATTGAATACTCTTTCAAAAGATATATAAATGATGAGTAAATCCATGGCAGACACAGCATGAAGAAGCAAAATTTTCTGTTCAAAGGTGTTTTGTAGAAAACAGGATAGACCACAGCCATTACTCTATCCACAGCAATTGTGCTGATTATAAGAAAGGAATTGGAAAGTAACTAAGAACAGTCAAATCATTAAATTAGGAGAATAAAAGATTAATATTCAATAATTAAACATTATAAACTATTAAATAATAGTCATACGCCGAAAAAATGGAGGCGGCAACTATACTTACATTAATTGATGAGAAGAAATTTCAATTTCGAATTCCCACAGAATGAAGCATGAAAAACGAAGTATTTTCCAATTTTCTGCGCAATTATACATGGCATTACAGAAATTTTACACTGACCTGGTCTCATTGGGGCATTCAAGCCACAAAAATCATTCAGAAATTCTCACTATTTCTAGAAAAAAAATTTGCTTGCAGCCCACGGAATTTTAGCATTTAATGAAAATATTATCAAGCAATGTTACAATAAAGGATATCAAAAATTTGTATGCACATTGCATACAGTATATATCTATATATCATTATAGAACACCATTTTGCTTTGATGTAGAGCAAACATTGTACATCACAAGCAGGATTCACTGTAATGATCGACTACTATATATATATA
>CABFPE010000051.1:83491-106496 GCA_900660155.1 Hofstenia miamia | reverse complement strand
ACATAAACAATGAAACCCAAAAGTATCGACATACCTTGTTATTTGAGTGTAGATACATTTGAAAGCCATCAGTTCAAAACGCATTATCTCTAGTCTACTTATTATTCACTACCTTATAGTTGGCGTTTTTTCCATTGTATTGTGTAGTTGTGATAGAAATGAGAATAAGTTTTTTCCAGACGATTCACTGTTCTTGTAGTTGATGTAATACTACACACTCGACTTCTTATCTATAGATTTGTATTCTGTTTGTCAAATTAGTCACAATTCCATGTTGAGTCCACCTTCTAAATGTACAAATACTTGGAAATAGTATATTATTTATACATAAAAAATATAGGCGCATGGTATTTAAAAGATAGATCAATAAGAATTTTGAGAAAATTACAATTTATAGGTTAATATAGTGAAAAACAATGTTTATCAATATCGCTTAACAATGGCATAACCTCTGCAATGACTTGAAAATTTAATGTATATTTGGTTAATAATTCTATCCAAACATCAAGTGTTAGATAGAATATTTCATAAAAATACGATTTTTAATAAGTATCACAAGTTAGTACAAACGTGAAGAAAGCAAAAATATTAAATTCAAGGGTCAAATTCATACCAATGTTAGTATGTGTAGATGTATTTGAAATCTAAGCCGCTATGTCATCAATTATTGATTGGAAATGGAAAATTTAATAAGTGTTCAGTGAATAAATTCACCCAAACATTGCTACACAATACTGAGTGTTGAATAAAAACACACATTTAAATGCATATTCTGTAAAATTCTACAATAATTGTACCTGTATATTAAAAAACCACTGTGAAATCAAAGCAATCATTTTTGAATCTTAGCATAAAACATGGTTAGAT
Source organism: Hofstenia miamia (assembly GCA_900660155.1). Taxonomy (NCBI): domain Eukaryota; kingdom Metazoa; phylum Xenacoelomorpha; order Acoela; family Hofsteniidae; genus Hofstenia; species Hofstenia miamia. Next base: position 105,629 of record CABFPE010000051.1, on the reverse strand, counting down.
ATTGGCTGAACTTTCATTAGAATTAACTATAATAATCAAGATTTTGATCTACACATGACTATTTTCAGTAGATATGATTATATGACTCATTTAGTAGAACAAAGAACTTTAAAAATACAATATTATTACATTATTTATTTACCAAATATTTTTTTTTGAATTCCCTTTTGTTCTTAGTTTACTCACTATTCCACATTCATTCTTGACCTGTGTTGTTTAGTGATTAGAATCTTCATGGAAACTAGACATTATTTACTCAATAAATTTGCATAGTGTTTGCTTAAAGTAGTAGAAGTTTTTAGTTGATATGAAATTAGAAATAATTTAACCAGTTGTTTATTTAAGATTTATGTTATTGAATAAATTAAACAATCACCGACCAATCTTCAAAAAATAGAATTATGGTTTTGTTTTTACAAGGAAATTTTTTGCTTCTTTCCTTATAAATTATCACATGATGTAAAAAATTAAACAAATTTCCACCTGCATTGTTCACAAGGATATTTTTCTGTTGCTTCTTAAATTCAAATGTTTTAAGGCATTGATAGTAGACCAACCAGATAATTTTTTTTTGTTTTAAACTAACAATGATGCTAGCTTTATACAATTAATCATTCTCCTTTTAATTTATAAAATTATATTCATGTAGAGTTCATTTTTTTGCAACAATCGATTGTGATGATAGTGGCTTTTGAAAATTTGTTCATTATATATATATATATATATATATAGATATATATTTTATACTTATATCTCCCAATTTGTACAAATTTGCAAATATCCTCCCTCTAAGTGCACACATTTTTTATCTTCCCACTAAGTACATGTTTTTTTTATTCTCCCACTAAGTACACTAGCTTTATGCGACTTATCAGTAAATTATGTGTAAGATAAACTAAAAAAACTTAATTGAAATAATTTTACATCATTTTAATATAAAAAATGCAAAATTTTTAACAAAAAACATAAAAAATTTAGAACCTTCTCTATCTTGGCATATATTTTTAAACATCCTACTTAATTTAGTAATAGACTTTAAAAAAGAAGTGTCTGGTTCACATTGAAAAACGTCGTTTAATAATTGTCAAAGGATAAACAATGCATTTTAGTAATGTGCAATAGTATGAATTTCAAGGTTTACAGCAAAACCTCTGAAAACGAAATACTCGCCAACTTATCCATCTACTAAGATTGATAACACCAGTTTTTACGGACTATACACTAAAGCCAGTAAACCTAAACTAGCTATGTTTAGATCAGATATGTACACCAATAGAAATTTTCTGGCCTAAGCCAGCCTATCAACAATTATTTATAATTGTAGTCAATCACAGTTGTCGTGGATCTGGATCAAGATATGGATCGATCTAATACGTTGATATCCACCGGATATGGATCAGAAAAATAATGTTATGGATACCTATGGATCATTGTGGATTAAATATAAAGAATAACAGATAAATATATTCAATCCTATGGCAAACTTTGAAGTAAAATAGCTTAAAATGAACACTTATAAAAACTCACTATCTGTTTGTTATACAAATGACAATATTATACGTGTGTACCAATCACATTACACTGAGAGCTAATTACATTTTTGGTATGTGGTATAATAATCTACGTATTAGTTCTTGCTCAAAACTTCACGTTCATTGTGGATTAGATTGGATATGGATTGGAAAATATCCGATCCACAGCAAACTTGTGAATGATGGAATTTTGCAGCTCTTTTTTGAAACACTAAATTTATTTTTTGATTTCAACACATTATTTTCATTATTGGCTTTTACTTAATTAGTCTTTTTAGTGCAATTGAAATAAATGACAAAATAACAAAAAATCCAAACTATGACTTATTAGGTTTGGCATGAACTTCTATAACACTAACTGGACTGGAACAAATGACTAAATAACAGCAACATTTGGCCGATTTCACTCAATTATTTATTAATTCCGCTCTTTTATGAGTGAATTGAAGAGCGGAATTAATAAATGACTGAGNATATATATATATATATATATTCTAAATATAGAATTATAGAAATGAACAAATGTTATAATGTAGCATAATCCAACAAAGAACAAAATTACAGAAAAGAAACTAAGATCGAATCATACATCAATTGATTTCATTAATTTTGTACTTGATTGAATTAACACAAAACCAAGTCATGTGATTTGAATTTGTAAATGATTTTGTAAAACAATTATTTGTCACCTTAACTTTTGAAAAATCACATGTGGACAATAAAGCTCCACGTCGATTTTGACACCGCCATATTAACGCAGAACTTTTTCTACGTTGGCAACACAAAAACAGTGACAGGTATTTGTTTAATGATAAATATGTTTATAAATCTTTGCTATAAATATGCAACATGTAAAAAGAAAGGTTGATGGAGAATAAACTCCTTATTACTCACTTATCTTTTATCGGTTTGATTATTTATTNAATGTTAGTGTATTTTAGCGACAGTATTAAGTTAAAAATTACATAGATTCTTTGTTACATTTTGACAAGCGTTGTACCTTGTTAAAATTAGGAATATACTTCATTGACCCTGTTGCCGCCATGCTATTCAGTAATTTCAGTAATAAATTAACTTTCTGACCAAGTATCATTCATAATCTTCTGAAATCATGAGAAACATATTACTATAAGCATACAAATGTAAATAGTGGGAGGAATAAATTTTTTGCAAAAAAAATTTTTTAGGAATTTTTTTTCAAACTTTCTTAAAAATATTGTTTTAGGGTACTAACATGGCCTATTAGTCTTTTTTTGAAAAATCTTTTTCGGCTAAAAAGCTATTATGGCTCCAACTGTGTACTATGGGATTTTGATCCGCCTCCCACTAAGTACACCAGAATTTGAAAATAGGTAGTACAGAGTGGTAAGTAAACTTTGATATATATATATATATATATATATATATATGTATTTCCATACCTAAAATTTACCATGAATTCTTTCTTTTTGCAATGAATGGTTAACATTCTAACAGGTTTTTGTTGTGTTAGTGAATTATTACCATGTTAATAGATGTAATGCTAGGCTAATATTCACGCTATGTGTTATGCAAGTACATAAGATAGAATTATAGAAATGAACAAATGTTATAATGTAGCATAATCCAACAAAGATCAAAATTACAGAAAAGAAACTAAGATCGAATCATACATTTATTGATTTCATTAATTTTGTAATTGATTGAATTAACACAAAACCAATTCATGTGATTTGAATTTGTGAATGATTTTGTAAAACAATTATTTGTCAGCTTAACTTTTGACAAATCACATTTGGACAATAAAGCACCACGTCGATTTTGACACCGCCATATTAACGCAGAACTTTTTCTATGTTGGCAACACAAAAACGGTGACAGTTATTTATTTAATGATAAATATGTTTATAAATCTTTGCTATAAATATGCAACATGTAAAAAGAAAGGTTGATGGAGAATAAACTCCTTATTACTCACTTATCTTTTATCGGTTTGATTATTTATTAAAATGCGCAACTAGGCATTTTCATGTTTGTAACAATCAACAGGCCGTAAATGTTTTAATGTTATTTTATATCTAGTTTTTACCATAGGTTAGGAAGCTGCTCTCATTTGTAAATAGGCTATCTACATCTCATGATCTGTTCTATCTTTCTCTATCACACCTAAGTAGTTGTACCCCTATTTGACTTCCTCAATCTTATCCCCACTGCTCATCCTCAACCATCTCCATCTATGCACTTGTCTCCTGTCATTGTCACTGTGACACACTTTCCTAATCCAATTTCCAAACCGGAATCTCTGCTTGATTTCTCCAATGCCTCCACTTGCTTCTGCAACATTTTCCTTGAACTAGCATACATCTTCAGGTTGTCCATATACCACAGGTGACTCACTGCTCTACCATGCTTCTCCAACTTATATCCTATACCTTTGTTCTTTAACTTTTCTGTGATTGGGTTAAGCTAACTACTAACAGTGGTGGTGCTAAGCTGTATCTCTGGAATATGCCTCGCCTAANAGAAAGGTTGATGGAGAATAAACTCCTTATTACTCACTTATCTTTTATCGGTTTGATTATTTATTAAAATGCGCAACTAGGCATTTTCATGTTTGTAACAATCAACAGGCCGTAAATGTTTTAATGTTATTTTATATCTAGTTTTTACCATAGGTTAGGAAGCTGCTCTCATTTGTAAATAGGCTATCTACATCTCATGATCTGTTCTATCTTTCTCTATCACACCTAAGTAGTTGTACCCCTATTTGACTTCCTCAATCTTATCCCCACTGCTCATCCTCAACCATCTCCATCTATGCACTTGTCTCCTGTCATTGTCACTGTGACACACTTTCCTAATCCAATTTCCAAACCGGAATCTCTGCTTGATTTCTCCAATGCCTCCACTTGCTTCTGCAACATTTTCCTTGAACTAGCATACATCTTCAGGTTGTCCATATACCACAGGTGACTCACTGCTCTACCATGCTTCTCCAACTTATATCCTATACCTTTGTTCTTTAACTTTTCTGTGATTGGGTTAAGCTAACTACTAACAGTGGTGGTGCTAAGCTGTATCTCTGGAATATGCCTCGCCTAAACCTCAACTTGTGCCTTTCTATCTAAGTCTGCCACTTTCCCATCTCCCTCTCTAGAAACTCAACCCATTTCCATGAAACTCCATTTCTCTCTAGCGTCCTCAATAACCACCTATGTGACATGCTGTCATTTGCCTTCTGGTAGTCTATCCATGCCATTGTTAAGTTTTTCTTCCTTCTTCTACAATTCTCCACCACTGCCTGCTCTATCAACAACTGATGTTTGCATCCTTTCATCTTTGTCCTACATCCCTTCTGCTCTTCTAGTATCAACCTGTTCTGTTCTAAGTAACATGCCAGCCTACTTGAAATGACAGAAGTTAGCAATTTCCAAATTGTTGGCAGATATGTTATTGGCCTGAAGTTGCTTGCCTCACTACCTTTCTTTGGGTTCTTCTGTATCAGAAATGTCCTTCCCACTACCATCCACTCTGGGAACCCACTCAACACACGTTTTTACTGAGAAGTAGTAGTCAATGCTCTGAAAAATTTATATTATCAAATCCCAATATGTTCAATAACCATGGCAAAATCTCAAAGAAATTGACAGAATAGATAACAGATATCAAAAAATTGTGTAAAATGTAAATGAATTATCAAGGTTTATATATAATATCCATTTTCATCATTCACAATATACATTTAAAAAAACACAGATTTTTTGCAAGTTTATAGGGGTGTCCTAATGTGAAATGTACTATTTTCAAACAAAATTTTAAAGTTTTATAATATTAAAAAGTAAATACAGATTTATAGACAGTTTTTTCAAGAAAAATTGCTATAACTTTTAAAAAATTACTAACCCATCCTATAACATTCATATCAAAAAGAACTTTTGAATTTTTAATTTTAGAGAAAAAAGTATTTTTTGTTTGAAATTTTTGAAACTTTCCATATTGGGAAAGTTTTAAAAAATTAGAATCTCTTTTCAAAACTGCGCATTTTGGTGTAAAAATCTTGTTAATAGCTTAATTATATAAAAAGTTATTAAAGATGTATCTTTTCTGAAAAATTGGTCCAGCTCTGGCCATCCTAGTTCAGCCAATATTGATCTTAGAACCAAACATTCTGAGAACCAAATTTTTTCAGTGAAATTTTCTACTTTAAAATTCAAATGGATCTGTGATATCTTTAAAATTTTTGTTGCTATAGCCTGCTAAAGTTAAGGTATAATATCTAATGGCCAACCTGGGTTTAAAAAATTTTTTTTAGAAAAATTAATCGCAGGTGTGAAATTTTCGTCTTGAAATTTCAAACAATTTTGATCAAAATTCAGATCAATAAATGGTGTAAAAATTTAAAAATTCAGGCTTATTAAGAAATTTATATTAACTTCTAATGTTGGGAATATTAAAGAACTTCTAATTTTCAAATTCTATTGCAAATATTGCTCTCTGTAAATATCATCAATACAGCAAAAAATTATTCTCCTGCTAAAGGTGGCAATTTTGACATGTTCTGGTTTGTAAAATGCTGAAAATATTCAAATTGTGAAGCTCTATAAGCCTGCAAAATTTCATGGTGATAGCTGCAATATTGACACACCAATGGGCGAAAATGTGTTTTTCAAGAAATTGAGAGGATTTATAGGAAGCAACTAATGTTGCTTAACAAAGTATATGCAGATGGCAATGCAATGAGAATACTGGGGGAAAACAGAAAAGTGTGTCAGAGAAGAAAGCAACAAGTGGTTAAAGAAGGCAGGACTAAAATTGGTCTGATTTTTGACAGCATAAAAATGCAGGCCAGCTTAGAGCAATTGCTAAAAATACTTTTTTTATGCCATGTATTAAGATAGCACATGAAATCAATTTTCATATGCTATTGCGCCACAAAAACATTTCTTAGCAGGAAATATTTCATGCAATGTGTCATGCATTTTCTAAAGTGAAATTCATTGTGCTTTTAATAATGTCTTGTTTATTAAGCATTAATTTACACACTATGGTGTGAAATTCCTAGTGTTGAAATACACGTTGCATATGTTTCCTAAACCATTCCCACCAAACATTGAAATTATGACAAATAATCTATGTTTATTGAATTGTAGATGAAATTTGTTATATGAATAACACTAAAAGCCTTATATTTTCTTTGTAAGTAGCAATATATTTATAAATGTTTGCTTTCTCTGTGTGGTGAGAGTATTTATCTGTGAAAGCATATTTTTATATTTGAATTCATTTTTTCAATGTTAAATATATTTTTGTTTTGAAATATCTATTAATTATAAATTCTACCAAAAAACTTTAATCTCTCACATTAACAGCAAAATGTTTGTAAATTCAAAATATATAAAATTTTATTAAATATGCAATAATCATTGCAACTTAATTTTGCTTAACAAATATTACAATGAAATAGCATATATTCCAATGACGTCAAAGCAGACAATGAAAGTACACAATTACATCCTAATTTCAGCAGATAAATCTGTCAAGGTCAAAAGGTCACTCAGTTTATTCTACTGCAATTGCAAGCAGTACTAAATATGAATGAGACACTCAGTTTCAGAGGTTGTCACTTTTGGTTTTCCAGACCACTTCCAAGAGGAAAAATTTAGCAGTTGCTGATAGCAAGTAACACTTCTGGATACCAAAGATACTGACACGCCCATTCTAACAGCTATAGCGTGATAATTGTACCCCTCCTCGTACAAGATACGAATTTGAGCAAGCTTTGTTGGTGAAATTTCACTACCACAGACCATATTTCAAACTATAATGATAGTGCTTTTCTGTGAAAATGTATTGTGTGTAAATCTAGAGTTAATTTGATTGGCTAAATGAATCGGTTGTAAATTCTAATAAAAAATTAAGAATTCCAGAAATTTTACGAAGTTTCCAGGAAATAGCATAAAACACGCTTGAGACAAGTTACTGTTCCCAAACTTTTGGCCAGTACTATGCAATAGACTATTATGCATGATTAATATGTATATATATATATATATATATAGTGAGAATTACAACTAAATTTTAGAAAGGACTTTCAATCAATTTAAAAATATTGTTGGATTAAAATTATCCACCAAATCAGTAATTGTGTTTCTGTCTGACAAGATAGANATATAGTGAGAATTACAACTAAATTTTAGAAAGGACTTTCAAACAATTTAAAAATATTGTTGGATTAAAATTATCCACCAAATCAGTAATTGTGTTTCTGTCTGACAAGATAGACTGTCTAAAGTTAAGCATAATAAACATTTGTACAGCTATGATGTATTTATTTTTTATGTGAATCTATTTTGAGATTGATTTTCTTCTTCTGATGTACAATTCAAGACTATTTGTTTACCAAAAGGTGCAACTTTCTATTTTAAACTTGGCCCAAATTTCCATTATCACGTAAGAGATGTCAATATGCATTCAGGTGTTGATGGGAATTTTGAACTTCCTTAATACTTAAACTAAAATTCCACCAAACCCAGGGGCGTACACAAAGAATGACATATGGAATGTTGCACAGGTTTTCAAAATTGATTTTGTTAGGATAAATCAAAAAAAAATTAATAATATATTAAAAAAGAATTAAAAACTTAGTCATGAGTTACATTTTTATGGTCTATTATTTTCAATGCATTCAAAATGTATGGCTCACTTAATTATGACTAAGATGTCTTCCTCTGTATGCCCCTGACCAAGCCTGTAAACTTATTTAAAAGTTACCCACAAATCAGAGGGAATCAAGAAATTTCTATATGTCTAGAAACTAGGTGTAAATTTATGGAATGTTTCCTAAAAAATCACTAGATTTATATGTTGCTAGTATATGTGGGATTCTTATTTATAATTTACTGCCAACATTAGAGTCAGTGTAATTTATTTCAACATGACTTAAAGATTAGTAGATTAATCATTCAAATACACTTTGCTCCTGAAATACCTAAACTGTATGCTTAAATATGTGCATATTGCCACAAAACTGCACTAAAAACCAATCAATTGAATTAAAAAATTGAACATTCCTGTTCTTTTTTTGCAAAATCTTTGCAAAAGTCTGATGTCAAAGTAACAAATTTCCTTTGATACAAAAATCAGGTGAGAGATTAACAAGTGATTAGTGGACACAGAATGTGTAAAAGAGTATCAATTCTTGATTGCGAGAAATGAATAGTGGTAGTAAACAACCTATTTTAGAAAATGTCAATTTAGTCTGGACATGCTGTATTACTAATTTTTTATAGTTTGTAATTGAAATTATAATTATTTTCAATATATATTTTTATTTGGAAAACTATTTCAAAATGATCTGCTCCACTCTCTGAACAATAGAGCTTCTTCTTGGATAAAATAAATTAAGCTTTCAGCATCCCTTTGATATGACCATCATTCACAGCTAAAGTTAACTATCAATACAATTCTAATTTTACAAGATATTCATCTTTCATTTGTGGGAAGTAGTATTACACAATAGATTGCATTGTATTATTACTGATAGCCAAGACTCCCAACAGCACTGCTGTTAACAGCTGCAAGATGTTACAGCAAATAGCAGCCTAGTGCTGTTTAAACCATCAAATAGAATTTAGGCATATTGGACTATTATCAATGTTGTGCACACTCTGTCAAGGCCTTTCAATCCCTTCAACAACTCATCAAAGACAGTCAGGTTTCATACCAGTGTTGAAATCAATGATAAAAATAAATGCAGACCCAAGTACAACAATAGACCCCATTGATAGAGGGGTTTTAATATATCAATTATATTTTATATTGGGAGACTCATGGTTTGCCATTTTTTATTGTAAGTCATTTCATAATTGTTTGTGTGCTGTGCGCATTTATAACTTTGAATTTGTTGTTTCTTATCAACTTCTAGAAAGGATGATCAACTTTTCATTTGGTACAATTTTCAAAACATTTACAAGGCATCAGATATTATATCATTAGATAATTTGTATAGTGATGCAATCAAACGAATTGTTGCCCTATTTATTACTGCATAAATCAAAAGTGCCAGAGGGCAGATATTTCATGCATGGCAGTTGGTGAATGATGTTCACCAGCTGTAAAATGGTCATGAATTCCTTTTGATGTGAACCTTGCTTAATCATCATGTAATGAATAAGATGTAACAAAATGCTGAACAGCGCTATACTATCAAGTTTTGCGTGAAACTTGGACATTCCGCCACTGAGACATTTGCAATACTGGGGAGAGCTTATGGAGAAGATACTCTATCAATAGAGCAAGTGTTTTGTTGGCACAAGACCTTTAAAGAAGGACGAGAAGACGTTAAAGATGAAGAACGCTCAGGACAGCGAACAACTGCTCACACAACAGACAATGCAGAAAAGGTGAAGGCTTCTTCAAACTCAGATCGCGTCTGAGTGTCTGGTTAGTGTTGGACCAAACTGAGCTTCCTAAATATATCGTCCATAAAATCATCATGATGGAATTGAAAATGCGAAAATTTTGTGCCAAGTTGGTTCCCAAGGTCTTGACTGACAACCAGAAGCAGAATCGAATTTTGATTTCTCGTGACTTCTTGGACCATATTGGAAGTGACGAAAATTTCATGGAACGTGTTGTCAGTGGTGACAAAAGCTGAGTGTTCAAATATGATCTGAAAACGAAATGGCAACATTGTGAAAGGCAATCTCCTGGATCTCCTCGTCCAAGAAAAGCTTGAATGAGCAAGTCCCGGATCAAATGAATGCTCATCATCTTCTTTGACTTGAAGGGCATCATCCACAAGGAGTTCCTGCTAACCAGACAAACTGTCAACTCTGCATTTAGTGTTGAAGTTATCCAAAGACTGAAGAAATGGATTGTGCGCATCTGTCCAGAGATCACTGATTAATGTATCCTCCATCACAACAATGTGCTGAGCCATACCTCAATGGTGGTCAAAGAGTTTCTGGCGAAAAAAAATCCCCAGTCTTCCGCAACCCCCTTGCAGCCCCAACCTCGCACCAGCTAACTTCTTTTTGTTTCCTCAGTTCAAGTTGTGCATGAAGGGATGACATTTTGGGACCATTGAGAACGTCAAAGCTGCCATGACAACCATTCTGAAGGACATATGCATTCAGGAGTTCCAGAGAAGCTTCCAGGCATCGCAGAGCTGTTGGGAATGATGTGCTGATGCCCAAGGTGTTATTTTGAGAAATTCTAAATGTGTGTATTGATATCTTTAAATAAAAGTACTTTGTTCACGTTTAGTTTTTAAAAGATTCTTTTAAAGTACATTGCCTTTCTTTTAACTCTAGTTTGGAAAAATTTATTGTCTCCTATCCAGTGGCGGTTGCAATTGGGGACATGGTGGAATTGCCCCTCCTCCATTTTTAAAAACTGATTTGGTTAAAAAATATCCGCAAAAAATTAAAATATTTAAATAAATGTCAGGAAATGCAGTTAGGGTCTTTTTGCAATATTTTCACATTATCAAGACCGTAAAAAACCAGCATATGCTCCTGCTCCTATTCATGTAATATCGGAGCCTATCTACGATTTTTTATCTACTTTATCTAAGAAAATATCGAAGCTGTTAACAGCTGAAGGATTGCTTTTTGCTTCTAACAGCTTCTTTAGCTGTTAGCCGCAAAATGGCAAGGCTTGCTGATAACAATAAAAAACTAAAGTTGAATTATTAAAATATATTCTAGTTAATTGAAATGCAACCTTCGTTAAAAGCATTGAAGATGATTCATTTCATTTGGGCAAATAAAAACTCACTTCTAGGAAAAGGAAAACTTTGATTGTTCATTATGAAATTGCTTTGGATGTCCACTTTCACCACAATATTCAAATAACAGGCAATTATATTTTGATTTTGCTCTTTTCATTTAGGTAATCGCACTTTTTTTAATATATCCTCAATTTTTTGTTCTGAATCATTCTATTTTAGGATATGATTAATCGTTAGAATTGCCTTAAAATTGTTTAGAACATTTATCTTTTTTGAATATATAAATGTTATACAACAATTTTTATTGAAAATATTAGTTTTAATAATATGCATCATGAAACACTATGGCTCTTATGATTGCACATTTTTAGATTTTTTCAGTTCCATTACAAAAATTCATACTATATTAATCATTTCTTGTGCTATTTAATGTTGTAAAGTGCATTGTCAAAAAATATACTCAATAATTATTAATTATCTTTATTGTACTTCAAGAAATCCATTCAACAAATGACATTCTAAGCAACAAGTATAGATATTAGAATTATATGCAAGCAATTACTTTGCATTAACAATAATTGATTTCAACCATTTACAAATTTTGATGAAGATATTTACTATTTTAATATTAGTAAAGTGTTCTTAGGTTGTATGTTTATTTAGTGATAATTATGTTTCCTTTTTTTACTTATTGGTTGTCCTCAAAAACTATTTTTTTCCACAAAATAAATTATTCTTCAAGGCATACGCCATAAATCTTTAATGTGTATTTATTCTCTTAATATAACTGAGTTGCCACAATTTCTAAAGTGACAATGTTTGAAATTGCTTAATTCTAACGTATAATACAATCTAACTAAATTCATAGGAAATCGGCTAAAAAATTATAAAATTTGAAAATAATTTTAAAACAGTTAGTCTTGAATTGTCTTATTGAGATTATGTTAGTACCAATCCTCAAGTTTTGATAATTATCAGAAAAAACAATCTTCCTACACAGTGTAAACTTTTCTACCAACTAATACCATAAATTACATGCTGTTTGCGTTTTTAATGCATTACTCATGCAACTCTCTTTTTCTCTCTCTCAAAACTTGCTGGGTACAAACAGTTAAGACAATTATTAACATGCAGCAATGAGTCATTACCACAACATTCAAATATATCAGTTAATTGTAATAAATCATTGACAATATAACAAGCAATAAACAACAACAACCATTCTGTGCTAATAGCTATATAGGTTATTGAAAAAATAATTGAACCTTGTGTTAAAACAGCTTGCAAAATTCTTAGTCAGCAAAAAATTTCCCTTAGTTGAGAAGTATGCTACCATAGTTAGTTATGCTCAGCCCTTATCAGATAATCCTTGGAGGAGTTACTCTTGTATAATATAATAAGTAATGCAAATGTTCTTAATGTAGGCTTGAAAATTCCAATGGATATTTAAATTATATAAATCAAATAGTAAGTCATTTTCAAATGGGAGTATGCAGTGTTGATAACTTGAAATGGACTAAAAAACTCATAAATATTGAAGTAATAATGAACATTAAACTCAACAAAAAAATAAATAAAGTTGAGCTAAGTTGAGAGTTAGAGTTAAAAAAGTTGCAAACTAGTATTCATCAATAAGACAAGCTTACAATGAGCTGTGTTCTCATTTGATAAATCTGACTATTTCTTGATTTTTGTTTATTTGGACTTTCTCGTTTGTTTTTAAAAGTAAAGTGAAGTTAAATTGTTCAATGGCTACGTTAAAATTAAAAAAAAGGATACAATGATGAATTGGCCAACAATTTGTTTTTACAAAAAACCAGATCGTCAACATTTAAAATAAAACAAATAAAATAAATACAGAAATATTTTATGAATGTATTGTAATTTAGCAAATTTTGAGGCTGCTACATTTCAAAGAGGCACATGAAATGTCTCAAATTTATGGTAGCTACAAGTAGTATATTTCTTGAGGTGATTGGAAGCAATCTCTGAGCCTCACTGAGTATGAGCATAGCTTCATAATGCACGAATTTTCAAATTCAAAAATAAAATTTTTCAAGAGTTGAAGTTCATCTGATATAAATCAAGACAATATATATATATATATATATATATATATATATATATTTATATGTATATATTCTAAAATGGAAAAGCAGTTAAAAACAAATATACTTGTCCAGCCCATTCACATTGTAAAAACAGAAATGTTCATAATTGTAGTTTATAAACAAATCTTTCTAAAAAACTATTTTATTATAAGCTATTTTGATGTATATCACATTTGGCACACTGTTACTTTTTGTATTCGGATTATTTTGTAATATTTATTTAATTTATTCTCAAATTTAAACCTATTATTTATATTGAGTAAATATGATAGGTGCAAAACAGCGTAATCATGCAAAAATTGAAAACACCGTTTTTGCAAATTTAGTCATCTAAAGGAACAAATCATCTTTAATTTATAACTACAGTCATAAATGTGTGCAGAGATTTAAAATATCTAGATTGTTGTAACGTAAATTGGTATTTAAACCAGTTTTGCAATCAAGTATAATATATTGTGTCAGGAGTGAAAAATTGTGGTGCCATTTTTGCTATTTTGCCACGTAGCATTTTAGGGATATTATTGTGTGGCAAAAAGGAACGATATTTACCAAAATGCGACGCAAATTATGAGTGAACATGAGACGAAAATGGCACCTGGCTTTGCTATTGGGGTATTTATCAGCAATTATATCTTTCAAAATATTTTAATTGACTATTTAGGGTAAAGTAGGGTAAAGTGGGGTAAAACGGTCAGTTTTTAAGAAGCTATTCTGCTTAGGAAATCACTGCTTTTTTGCCAAACATTTGCACATATATTTTGCATTTTATTATTCTAATTTAGGACAATAAACACGTACTCGTATTACTGGCCCATAAATGGACAATGAGCAAAACTCTGCACTGGGTAAGGTGGGGTAAATTGGACAAATTCAGAAAATTGTTCAAAGAATATTTTGATAAGAAAAAACATTTTTTAATGTACAACCTTTAGAAACAACACACATGTACAAAATGGAGTCAACATACGCATCAGCAAAATATCATTTTATTCATTTTTCATTGAATGCCTCAGCAAGTGCTGAAAATTTTTTTTCAACAATTCGCAGGGACATTTCAGTGTATATCATCTTAAATGAAGATCACTACTCCTTGACTGCCATTTGGTTGGCCTTCCACTTTGCTAGAATGTAAAAAATTTGCTTCCTTCGCCAAAGTTTGTAGCAGAATAAAACAGCTTTATGCCGAATCTCGTTGACCCTTAAAAGGAATCATTATGGTTGCTCGGCCTATCTTGCCAACCTAACAATATAATCTATGTTAATTCTGCTATTAAGCAATATGGTAAATTTTGTACCGTTTTACTCCACAATAAAATGCTTTGTACAAGCCAAGGAGGTTTATGTTTTTCGTAGCGTTTGTTTGTTTGTCTGTTAGCAACTTTGCATTGAGCTCAAATTATCACCAGAGGTGCGTCTCCGCCCAAGGAGGAATCCATTAAATTTTTGACTTACATACACGCTTTTTTTTTTAAGAAACATACTTTTGGACTTCAACCTCGGTGTTTCTTAAAATTTCGTGTCATCAAGCCTCAAATGTTTCTTATAATGTTCTTAAATTTGCATGTCAACTTTTTTGAAAACAGTTCTTGACTAATGCATGTACTGTGCTGTGCGTGTGTACGTACCTACGCAAAAAAACTCAATAAATATGTCATCACATATTGCTTACGTTAAGAACGTAGCTACTATTCATCAACCCCAATCAGCAACTAAGCAGCTCACTGTGGCCACCACGATATGTCTTCACTCTGATCGCCATGTTGTTTATACTCTGAAAGCGTAAATTTACGGCAACCGATATACAATTTATTAGAAAATTTTTTTACGTCTTTTGATTGTTTAATAAATTCTCCCAACTTTACCAGAAAGAATTAGGTCAAAATTACTGTAAACGTATGGTATAGTTGGGAGAATTTCTTTTTTGATCACAACCGCGAGTTATCCAAATTTTCGAAAATTCGAATATAAAATTCGAAAACTTTTTTTTCTGTAGAAACATATGTAGTAAATAAAAGAAAAGTGTGACAACTTCGTTGCTGTAAAAATGTCAAAAAAGCAAAGGACTTTAGCAGCATTTGGTTTTACGAAAACTATAATTCATAGAGGGACTGAAATGAAAGTTGACATTCCAACTTTAATATCTGATTCACCACAAGTATTGCAATGCTCAAAATGTGAAAAAACTTTTATCAATCAGCAAGGGCTTAGCGTTCATATGAAATGCATCCATTTATCAACCAGTGAAAAAGAAAGTAACGTTGACAGCCCGTCTAAAGCAAGCATAAGCCAAGAAAATAAAGTTACACAACCGTTACATGAAAACAACAACGAAGTACAAGAAGACAAAAACGCTAGTCACGACCAAGAAGTGCTGCCAGTTGATACGTCCGAGTCCAAGGTTGAACGAAGACGAGGAAGAGATAAAAGACAATCTTTGAGTAACAAGTTTAAATCTAAAGTAATTGCCGAAGTGGAGAGCGGAGAAAAAGCCATTGATGTAGCAGAAAAGTATAATATCAATAGATCTCAAGTGTCTGCATGGCTTAAAGCAAAAGATAAGATTACAACAGCTGGTGTTAAAGAAAATAAATCTTTGACCAAAATACGCCCAGCCAAAAAGTATAACCAACTGTTTCATGCATTGTTTCAAAAGTTTCAAAAAGCTAGAAATGAAGGTAGAAGAGTGGATTTCAATTGGCTTTGGAGTAAAGCTAGAGTTATTTATAGAGAACAGCAAGACAATCCGGACGCGTTTGTGAGAAAACATGTTGTGGTATCTTTCATAAAGCGAAATCATCTAAAACTTCGTCGAACCCAAAGAAACAGAAAGCCAAATAAAGAACACTACAGAGAGAAAATGATGAAATGGCATTCCACACTTAGAGAACGTTTGATTAAAACTGGAAAGAATGAACAGTATGACTCTAAGTTTGGGCGATTCTTACCTGCCGAAAGATACAACGTAGATCAGTCGCCGCTACCTTTTGCTATCAACACAAAAACAACTTACCAACACATTGAGCCAAACAATCCTGAAAATCGATACAACAAGGTATGGGTAAGCCAGCCAGGGTCAGGCCTTGATAAAAGGCAATGTTCATTACAAGTTTGCTTCAGCCCTTCTGGTCGTCAGCCAAAAATTGGTGTAATCTTCCGTGGAACAGGCAAAAGGATTTCTGCTGTTGAAAAAGCATCATGGCATCCTGATGTTGATGTGTTTTTTCAGGAGTGTGCATGGGCAGATACCAAAATTTGCCTGGAATGGGTAGAACGTACATTGAAAGCTGCTGTAGATGAGAAATTCGTTCTGTTTTGTGACAATTTATCTGGACAAATTACAGATGAATTCAAGCAGAAGGTAGCTGCAATCGGTGGTATTTGCTGGTATGGTATACCTAACGCTACTGATATCTGGCAGCCAGTTGATGCCAGATATGCTGAGCAGCTTAAATCATTAATCCGATTGGAACATTACAAATGGTTGGATAGCGATGAGAACGATGAGAAATGGTACGGTGTTAACCACTCTTTTTCTGCTTCTGAAAGAAGGATCCTACTCACCCAATGGATTGGAAAAGCATACAATAGCCTCCTCGATAGTAAATATGACAACTATCGGTACAGATTGTTCCAGAAAACTGGCTGCCTCTTAACTGCTGATGGGTCAGAAGATCACTTAGTACAACCAGAGGGTCTACCTAATTACACCGTCCCACCCCCATCCATGATAGAGCCAACAACAAGTATTCCTGAAATGCAAGTTGACGACATTGTTTCGGAACCTATAGATGATACCACTGTTGAATTAATAGAAAATGATCTGCATGAGAACGAAATGATCGTAGAGGAAAATGTGGACGGAAACATCTTTGATTTGTTTGACGATTTTTAATTTGAAGTTTGCTAAACACTTTTGTTCTATGCTGTTAAGCCTATAATAAACAATAATCTGACTTTAAAAAATGAGTCTTGTAAAAAATATTCCATGGTTGTTCTCACAAAATATTGTTTTGTTTTTTTGTTTTTTTGATCCTGTAAAGTTGAGCCTGCTAGTGTTTCTTAAATGTTTCTTAATTTTTGCCAGATTTGAGCCTCATGTTTCTTATAAAAATGTTTCTTATAAAAAAAAGCGTGTATTCAAAAAAACTCGGTATATGAAATATTGAGTAATATATAAGTTGAAAAATCAACAAAAGATCTATGTGGGGTATCACATACCTCGATGATCTCTAAAAGGCAATACCTGTGTAATCATTTTGCAAAATAAATCTAATGAGTGAAAACATACTTCAGTGACTGCTTATAAAATAATAGTAAAATCACAAACTGGCATAGTATTAACTTGAATAGTTTTTGAGCAATAGCACATTCGGTATTGGGTATGACATACCCCAAAAATCGACGAACCGTTAAGGTAGTACAAGTATGAAACCAATGTATAAATGTGTAAATTAATGGTGATATTCTGATATCTACGGTAATAAATTGACGGTGCTTACAAAGCGCACAAGCTTGGAATGCATATCAATTTTCTGTTCTGTTGTGTCCGATTTACTCCATAACCGTTTTACCCCACGTACTTACCTACTATATATATTAGTAAGTGTTGCAAAGATATACAGTACTGGAAAAAACTATTCGCCATCCATGATTTGTCCTAAATATATCTAAGAAATGGACGCCAAGAATATAATATATATATATATTTTTTAATTAGATTTGGAGTTGCAGAAATAGGAATTATCAATGTTGAGACACAATCACCACTGTTTACTTTAAATCTCAAGGAGAAATGCTACAATGCTTGTAGTTAGCTAATCTTTTCTTGGAAAAAAGGTATTCGGCCACTTCAAGCCTAATCAGAGAATCTGTAAAAAATTTCATTGGTTCAGTCTATTTTTATTGAAATTGTCTAATAACCGTCTTTCCTCCCCATATATGATGCCTGGTTACGTACCTCTTGCCATCCACGAGTTAATTATCTCCAAACATTTGAAAGGGATGAGTCAACTTGTAGAGCGACCTCGAAGTATTGTCGGCGATATCATCAGACGTTTCACTGCTGAAAACATCATTGCCCCAAGCCAAAGTCCGGAAGACCTCCAAAACCTCACAATCAGCTCTTATGTGCCTTTCAAATCGAAATCCCAGGACTTGTGAGGAATTTCGCAAGGAATGGGCTGATGGTAAACTTGTTACGGCAATAACGGTGCGAAACATCTTGAAGAAGTACTCAATTGGGACTTTCGTTGGCACCCAGAAAGCCATTCTTAACCTCAAAGCAAAGATTACGCCGGCTGAGGTCGGTCAATTTAATGAGAGACAATTCATCTAAACATTGTGCTGTTATATTTTTCAGATGATTCAAGATTTGAGTTATACTAATCAAGGAGAACGTTGCCTCAACTTACTTGGCTGACAATGAATTATGGTGGGAAGTCTGTAATGGTATGGGGTGCAATATGGAAGTGTGGCTTTCACAAGATTGTCCACATCACTGGTACTCTCCCAACTCTTAATATGCCCGGATTCTAGAAAAGGAACTCTTGCCACTCCTTACAAGTGATCAATATATCAGCAGAATGGTGCTCCATGTCATGCCTCAAAAGAAAGGAAAAACTTCCTCCACAATAAAGGAGTTGCTATCCTTGGTGACTGGCGTGGCCAATCTCCAGACCTTAACATTATCGAAAATATTTGGAAGGAGGTCAAATATCGAATTGCATAGCATACTCTTCACACTGAAGATAAGGTGTGGAGCGAAATAAAGAAAAAATTTAATCAATTCCCAACAGCTTTATTGAAAGAATTTTTCCTTCAATCCTTGATCGCCTTGAAGTTGTTATTCACCCTACACAACATTAGATGAGAGAATTTTGTTGCTAAGTGCTTATATTGCATCAATTGTTAATTTATATATCTTTTTTTGAATTTACTTTTTTCGGATTTGCCCATTTGTTTTTTCAGATGACCGAATACATTTTTTCAAAACAATTTTTCAATATTTGGATACAAAATTAATAGCCAATTGTTATTCTACATATTTTATGGTATTAGACATACAAATTTTCCTTTCTTAATCAAAGTAACACTTAGTTATAATTTTAGACACACTCTATCCAATGAATGTTCATTATTGATTTAAAATAGCAAGGTGGTCGAATACATATTTCCAGTACTGTATTATTCTTATATAAAAATTTAAAGATACTACAATTTATAAAGCGTTCGGTACTGTATTTGAAAAATTCGTTGGTTGGATGCCGTTATGTCAGTTATTACTACGATAGAGGTTCGCTAAAAATCAGAAGTGAGTGTCCAATGTCATTGTTATTAGTAAATTAATCGCCAGTTTCAGTCGAACAAACGGACAGCTACCCTTAGCAGCATTCGCACGATTTTTTAATCGCTGCTAGAATACTTCCTAATTTGAAAAGTCGAAATGACATTTTAGAAGCTATAAACATCTCGAATTATTTCTTAGCTTAGCTAGAATTAAAAATAC
This sequence comes from Hofstenia miamia, assembly GCA_900660155.1. NCBI lineage: Eukaryota > Metazoa > Xenacoelomorpha > Acoela > Hofsteniidae > Hofstenia > Hofstenia miamia. The sequence goes on along the minus strand of CABFPE010000051.1, from coordinate 85,769 downwards.
AACTCTAGCTTTAAATTTTATCCTATAAGTAAGGAAAATGTCAAGTATAATCTTATGTGGAAATTGGATTGTGAAGTTCTTTAAGAACCTTCTAGACATTTGAAAATCATTATCGAGAACGTTTTATTTACTCGAGGATGCTGTAATGCATTAACACAGCGTCATTGAATGATTGGACGAGGCAGTGAATTCTAAATATAGCAAATTATTAACAATATATAATACAATTATCATGTATGAAATGACTCGTTTTTAGATTTTTTTAGAATGACTTTCTTAGTTAACAAAGAAATTCAGTATTTACATCAAAAATTAATAAGTGGATCACTTTATTATTTTAGTTTCAATTTTCATAAGCTTAACTGTGTTTGCAATATTTTAGAATAGGAAAACATAGATTACGTTTAAAGTTGGCTGATAAGTAATTGAAATCCACATTTGGGAAAAATATACATATTGAACTTTTATTTATTGAGGTCAAGATAAATTATGATTTACTAGATGCTATAAGTGAAAACTTGTAGCTTCAGAGGATCATATATATATATATACTATCTAACTTGTTTTGTTACTAAATCATCTTCATATATAATATTTGTGAAAACTAGAAAACTTACAATGAACTGCACTTTATATTACAAATATTTAAGGCAACAATTTTAAAAATTATAAATTCTGACTTTTCGGAAAAGTTGATAAATTAGTGCTTTTGCACTTTTTGTATTAAATGTCCTCCTAATTTTATAAAAATTTTCTGTTCTTTTTGATGTATTTCTGCATATACTTCTGATCTTAAATGTTTCGAAAGGCGTTCATTTTATCTTTGCTTTAAAATGTCGCTTAGTTTCTTCGAGATAAAATAATATTGAAGGTGGATGTTTCTTTTCGTTCTAAAATACAACTTTAAATACAGAACTAAGCATCAGCATGTTTCCAAAATTCAGTAATTCTAAAATAATTAAATTTCTTCAACATCTCTAGTGTATATTTTAAATAATACGTTCCAAAATGATCCACCATGTTCTCATTGATCGATAAATCTCGCAGGAATCGAAAATATTATTTGTATTTAATCATGATAGAATGATAGTGTCATTTAACAAGCCTTTTTATCAAAAAATATTTAATTGTTCGAATATGATATAATTGAATAGACTACATCAGAATTTTCAATATTGTTGATGATAATAATTTATGTAGAAGCAAATAAATGGCATTTCATAATTTTTATGATTCGCAATACAGTTAGCAACATTGTGTTAGCAAAACTTTGATTTATTACGGATATCATAAAGCGTTTCCACAGCTGCATTTGATGTTTATTGCACATTAAAAGTTGCTACAAAATATGTGTGAAAAAGTTAACAAACTACTTGTTTTTAATGCAAGCACAAATTTTTTGCAAACTAAAATTTCAATTACAAATATGTTGAATATGTTATATTAAAGTATGTATTATTTATAAATCAGCATGCATTTCTTAACTTATTTGATGGATTTAGTAAAGTTAGTTGTTTCGTTTTTCGCACCCAACAAAAAATCTAAATTATGGACTGTTTCAGATCATTCAGCAAACGTTTTTTGGCTATCTTAGATAATTTACAGGAAGATTTGCTGCGTCTGAAAAATACAAAATGAAGAGAGACCGACTAGATCATTTTTTCAACAGCAATAAGGTCAGCTAAATCAAAAAATGTATATTTCATTTTATAAAAGATATGAAAGAAAAAATTTTTAAAGTTCATTAGGTGACCAACTTTTTTGATACATTTATAATTTTTAAGTTAGTTTAATATATCTGTACAATGACTAGCAGGCCTTATGTGGAGTGAAGATCCTCACCGCACCACATCACATCATGCCACATGTGGTGTGTTGTGTGAAATTTTAGCTAGTGGAGATTCTTGTGGGGGGAGAATTTTTGTAGCCAGTCTTCATAATGTTTGCATAGGTATAGGTTAAAATTGCTCAAGACTTATTAGTGAATACTTACTTGAAATAACTTTTGAGAATAAAAAAATTGATTTATATTTGGGCGACACATTAAAATAAGTTGATAAATCAAATTAATTATATAATGCTTCATATGCGTTGCATCTCAGTATTAGCTTCTATTAGCTAGATGAGAAAATATCATAATATATTTGAATTATCAAATTCATTTTACCTTGATGACGAATGTTCGTTTTCAATTTCGTTTTCCATGAAAAAAGTTCTGTTAATCCCAGCCTTCCTTTAAATGGCCATAAACAATACAAATGAAGTGCCTAAGAATATT
>CABFPE010000051.1:59838-72272 GCA_900660155.1 Hofstenia miamia | reverse complement strand
TATATATATATATATATATATATATATATATGGTACAGTAAGATTGTGTAATTAAGGATTTCGTGAAATACCTAAAATTTCAGGGAATTTGTGAAATTGGTAAATCACTCAAAAACTTCATAAAACAACTAAGTTTGAGGAATTGGGGTTAGGATTAATATTTTTCCAATAAACACCTGAAGCATTGAGGTATTTTAATGTTTTTATGATGCGAGGTAAGTAAATGACAAAATCACAAATTCAGCGAATGTTAGGGATTTCACGAAATTCCTAATTTCACAATTTTACTGAAACATAGATGCATTGGCGAAAGTTGGGTAATAGCGCCCTGGGTTTAATTATTCGCCTTCGTTTTTCAAGGCATCGCAACTACATTAGTATAAAATTATTGTTTAAAGGCATATTTCTTAATATCAGTTAAACATATCTTCGTAAATAAAGTCTTGGAATAGTTATTCCAGGTGACACTTTGATATTTCTAAAGCGCACAGCGTCGTCAAATGTTTAAAAAGGAAGCGGAATGGCGTCTTGCATTTTTAAGTATGTTTTCTTTGAACTACGGTTATTTTTCAATCATTTATTTATTATTGCTAAAAACATTTGAAATATACCTTAAGCTTTTAACTTAGTTTTCCAAAGAACTAAAATCTTGATTTGAAATAGGCAAATTAATATTTGAAAGTTAGGTTGGATGACGCCATGCAAATATTATTTCCAATGTCGATCATGGAGAAAAGATTCAATTTTAATTTCCCATGCTTAATATGTAATAGGGAAGTGTAATTTAGATAATAGCACTTATGATGAAATTATATCAAAAATAGAGATGTGCCTTAAATTTATTCATTTAACCAAATGTGAATATTACATCAAACTCGTTTAAAAGAAGGTTCACCATATCGCGTCAATACTAGTAAAATAAGTGACAACATGTTTAAATAGGCTCCTATTAAAGGATTTGGTTGCAGTAACTCCAAGCTCAAACTTCTAAAAGCTTGTTTCAATTCCACTCCTGATCTTGGCTTTCAGCTACGAGTAAATTTCTAAACGAATTTCTATTTTTTCTAGAGATATGTTTTCAAAACTATTACAAGCACTATGACTGTTTATAATAAATGCAACTTACCAGTTAAATTGCAAATAAGTTATTATAACTGTATATTTGTAAGGCAAAGCCTAAATATTACCTTAAATGATAAATATTTTTGTAAATTGCAAACCAAAACAGTAGAATGGCAAGTGGAGAGAAATATTACTGAAAATAAGGTCACTATAGAAACCCTGGTGTATAGCCAATTTAAGTACGCATTCATGCTTCTGAATAATATATCTAACGATAAGCGAAGGCCGGTTAGAACCGGTCTAAAACCGGTCAAATAAAGACTGAGTGAATGACAAAGACTTATCTTTTCTTAGTTGAATTTTGATGAAGTCCTTAATTTTTAAGTTTAATCGCCAATATTTTAAAATTCTATGCATATGGATAAAAATTTGGATTTATTTGAGATTATTTTTTCAGTAATTGACATCATTGCATCAGTTGTAAAGGTGTTGGTCGACTTGTATGTGCAGCACTTTTCAAATAATTTAGTAAAAGGTTGCGTTAATGAGATTGGCCTATAATTTTTCGCAATAAGAGGATCTCCATTTTTATAAAAAAGTTTTATATCTGACTTTTATATTATCTCCTGAAATTCGTTTTCAACTATGCATTGATTAAATGCAAATGATAGGTGGTGGCCAAATATATGAAAAAATTCTAAATTTTACAAAAAAGGTAAATGAGTCGCATCTTCAGATTTATTAACGTCTAGATTTAGATTTCGTACAATAACTTTTAATTCATTAAGGTAGATAACCTAAATTGGAACATCGACTTACAATTTGATTGACTCCATTCTGATAGAGGAATTTTAAGAAAATTGAAGGTACAACCTAATTCTTTAAATTTAAACATTTCTATGTTGATTTTCTTTCCAAGACAACTCGTCATATTGAATACCCTGCTGACATTCTTCAAGCTAATATAAAACGTACCAACTTATAATACGATTAAAATACCGGGAAATACTCGTAAACAAAATTCAAGTTCAAAACTTTTTACATGTGCTAAGTATAAGAAAAACGTTTTAAAGAAATACTTGATTAATGTCGCCATTCGAATACTAAGTAAAAAAATTAAAGTCATTGAAAAAATATAATCTTTTAAAAAGCATTTAAAAATTTTTTTAAGCAAAATACATTTCTTAGAAATAATTGCTAGAATAAAACTGTATAATGATGACTATACTATATTTCTGTATTATAATAGTACTATAGTAATGTATTCATAGCCTAAAAGATTTGTTTTTGAAATTTATGTAATTCGTGTATTTGTTTTGTGTGAATTTATTGATGCTATTCATATATATTATCAGTTATATAAATTTCAACATTTATCTGAATAAAAAATCTCTTCCCCTATATTATCTAACATGTTTTATATATATATATATGTATATTGAAATCTATGCTAATCTGTTAGGTGAATTCACTTTTGAGAATTTCAGTTAAATTCCAGTCCTGTTCTCAGTTTCAATTGAACTACAATATCCACTTATAGCTCTTAAATTCTAATTTTGTATTCATTATATATATATATATATATATAAATATATATATATATTGCAATTTTCATGCATATATTTAACTAGACTTAGGAAAATGTTTTGCCGTCAGACCGGAGGGTCAACCGGCTTCGGTTGGCACCGGTCGGATCGAAAATTTTCCTAACAGGTTTACACCTATGCATTAAGCATGTTGTCATCAATTAATTATACATGTATTATATATCCAAGCTTAATAAAAATGTTTCAAAATTATGTATACAACATTGTTAGCCTAAGTAATAGAACAAATAAATTGGCATACAGAGTAAAAGCTGCAAATAAATTTTGAAGAGAAGCCTTAACACCTACAGTTTGTAATTATTAGAACAAGTTGCCATTACAATAAGAAGAGAACATAAAATAAGAACGCTTAAAAAACTTTTGAAGGAAGCCAATTTTAATACCAGCATTCAAAAATTCCATTACGAAAAATTTAAGTTTATTTCTTATTTTCATCTTTTTTAATTTGTAAATAGCTTGTTTTTTAGATTTATTTTACGTGTCCTTAGTTTGTAGATTTGTACATCATTTTAATATAATTTTTTGTAAATACGTATGTGTTATACTACTGCAAACATGAAATAAAGATATTGCATGAGACAATAACTTAGATACTAGCATGGCAGCGAAGCTAAGTAGATATTTACAAACTGTAAATTGCTACAATGCAATGTACAAAAAGGGAACTTTTGAAAAAAGGCATATTATTAAATAATTTCAAATTAGAACAGAAATAACAAAAGTCATGCAAATACCATCTGCCTTCCGTTTAATATGCCATGGAAAGCAATGTGGTGCATATTATGAAGCATAAATCAGTACATTTATAGTCAAATTATGGATGGGTCAACTGTGATATGTATTTTAAGAATTTTCTCAACCCTGAATCACTTTTTTCTATTTTCTAGTCTTTATTCTTTTTACATATATATTTTCGAAGTAATAATTTTCAGCATCACATCCAATTTGCATTAAATATAAATTTTTTTAGCTAAATGTAAATTTTAATGACTGACTTACATCTGATTAAAGCAATATACTGTATATCTTAGATTCAAATTCATTATCTTCAACAAATGTGCTGAAGTTTTTTTTTCAAAAATATTCTTTGTCAATTTTTTCGACAATAGGTGAAATCTATTTAAATTTTACGAGGTTAATAAATGCCTTTCTAAGCTGTACATCGGCAATAGAATAGACAAAGAAGTTGACTGCCAGATTAAGGACCATTAATAAAGTCACTGCTTTTTGAATAACGCCATTGAATTCCCAGAGATGAATCTTTAAGATGTTGATAAATAAATAGAAGTTGATTTGAGCAGGAAAAGTAGTTATGACGAATATGACAGTTATAACAAAGAGCATTTTTGTGGTGCCACTCTTTGCTTTAGACAATGTTCGGTTCATCCTTCTCTGTGGTCCTAAACAAGTCATTTATATTGATTATATGTTCCTATTTTTATTTTGTATATACATCTGTACAAACTGTCTGAGCAAAGTTCTTCAAAGAAATACTATCTAATTATTTTTGGGTCCGTTTTTGTTCCTGGCTTCAAGTGCAATAATATTTTTTAGAAATATTGAAATGATACATGAAATGCACATTTTATTGAACTGACTTAAAGCTTTCACGGTCAGAAATATAAACCCTAGAAAGACTAAAGTTTTGATATACCTTCAATGCATGCATTCTATGATAGAATTGATTAAAGGTGATTAAAAAAGACCTCTAGTAAGAGATTTTTATGAAATGCACAAATGGAAGATGGATGCTAGAGACAAAATATAAGGAGGACTTCTTATGAAAGCATTTTTCAATTTGCTTGAGATTCTTTGTTTGAATGTATATACATAATTAGCAAAAAGTTACATATTAACTAAAGTAATTGAAGAACAACATTGCTTTTACTTGTTGAAAATTTATGAAAGCTAGTATAACTAAAATACAAAAGCTAAAATATTCATTGCTCTAGGAAATACATCATATACTAAAATACTGTTTCAAATAAACGTATTCATTGTCGCCTTTGTAAAATCAATTAAGCCTGAAATTGCTTTGTGAGCGCAGTATGTATATTTGTCCTATGCAAATATGTAGGAAATTGAAATTTATAATGAAAATGGTCTAATTTAATAATAAACTAACACTACAATGATAAGTGAAATTTATTATTCTTCTGTCAAATTTTTCATTGATTAATTGACCTATTCAGTCTTTCTAGGTATATTTAGATATTGTGTCAAAGGAAATTCTATTTAATGAAAATTTTCAGAGAATTTGATTTGTTTAGTAAGCATTGTTACAGTAAAAAAAATATTGGAGGAATTCCGCAATGCCTTAAAATAGTTGACCTATTCAGTCGTTCTAGGGTTACATGTATGCAATATAATTTTCAGTGCCCTTCTTTATACATCATCAGAACAAAACACAACTCAATCTTAATATTATGGTTTCATTACTTTGATGCCTAAAGATGTGCAGTTAGCATTGGTCCCCAAAACTATTTGTACTTCTCTTGAAGAAATGCTGGCGACCCCAATAGCTAAAGGGTTATTTCCTTTTGTCTTTGTTGACAACGCTTCTTAAGAGATCTCTCATGACTAGGGCAAGTTTTTTATGACTGGGAATATTATGTCATAAATATGTTATATTTTTCAGGTTAGGGTATATTTTGTAATATTTTTACACTAGAGAATTTTTTGGTAATATTTGATAATATTTGGTAATATTTAGTTATATTTTCGATAGTTCCTTATAAACAATAAAACGTTTTATACCCGGCATATAATGGTATAACACGTTGTAAGACGTCTTAATGTACGGTCTTCTAAACGTCTTATAAAACATTTCTAAACTTTGCCAAATGACATCTAGTGTCCACCAAATGATGCTCTAAAACTTCTTCTAAACGTCTTCTAGACGTCTTCTAAACGTCTTCTAAACCATTTATAACGTCTTAAAGACGTCTTCTACACTTGACATAGATTCAATTTCTAAACGTCTTCTAAACCATTATAAGACGTCTTCTAAACGTTTTATTGTTTATTATATCAAGCTCACAACATAATTCTAATACAAGTACACAGGTAAATGATTTCCATAGACTTTAATTAATCCGTAGCTTTGTTAGTGGTGCCCAGTCTCTTGTTAGTTGAAGTGTGTGCATTCACGCCTTACCTAAAATAACAACAGTGGTGATGTAACATTCACACCTTTTGGTGTCTTCCAGAATGACTAGCATTGCTGCTTCCTTTTACAAGTGTATACACAAAACACTCGCGTTTTGGATTATGCACAAGCCAATTGAATTCGATAAAGAAATTAACACGTATAAAGTGCACTTACACAGGCTGTGAATCGTTCAAGCGCAATGCCAAAAGAAAGAGTTAAACTTAGCTGGAAAGCACGAGTTCCATGTTAGTCCAGCTGGAGATTTGTACTGCATTCTGTTTCACGTGAATGTCAACTGTGACAAGTAAGCCTGTGTGACCATACACCAAGAGACCGCCAATACAAAAAAACTTCTTGCTGAGTCCAATGTGAAACGAGAAATTCTTCTTTCAAATACAAAAAGACGTTGGTTTCCGCCTTCTTATCTGCAAACATTCCTTTGCACAAGATCAAGAACAAACATGTGAAGCAAATGTTCACCGACATTGTCCAACCAGTACCATCTAAGTCGTCATGTCAATCTTACTTGGAGACATTTGCTGGTAGTGAACAAGAATGCATCAAGCTCTTCCTTTCCAACAAAGCTTTTTGTGATCGTGGATGAGAGTGACTAAACCAAACTAAGTATTTGAATGTTGTTTTGGTTGACACTACTCAGTCTATATAGCTGGTGGACTGTGGGATTGTTGAAGCAGTTGAACAAGGAGTAGTCACCCAAAAAATCGACACTGCATTAAAGAAATCAATTGGGAAAACATCGTACTTTTTCTTTGTGACGCTGCTTGTTACATGACCGCCTACAAGCAAGAAAATCAAATCCTTTATCAGCGTTCTCATGGGCAAGTCACTAGCTTGTACATAATTAAGATTACAAAAAACTGCCATAGCTTGTCTTGAAGCTCAAGTGAACAGATTTCACCACGGTTTGCATCTTGGTCGAAACAGTGCTGGGATCGCGAAATACTTGAAAAAATAACTAGCATAAAATGCCAGATTGAGCACCATCATAGAAATGATGAAGAAGCAAATTACTCAGGGGTTCTAGACCAAATTGCCCAAGTTGCCAGCTGATTTCTGCAGCTGTCAAATGCTTTTTTCAATGTAGAAAATACTTCTTGCAAAAGAGCTAGAATTTTTACCTTATACTGTAGACAAGTATTTGTCAGTGTACTATTATAAATTTTGATTTATAGTTAAAATTGGCGCATTCTTAAAAAATATTAAATTTGATGTTAGAGTATATTTTGGTAATATTTTGGAGTTTTTAGGGCAGTCTTTTTGGCTATTAGGGTATAAAATATTTCCCTTCTCATGATAGGTATTTTCCGAGATTTCTCAAGACTGCTTCAACGATTCCCAAACTGAAGAAATCATCTATTTGCTCCGAATCTTTCAGGAACTATAGACTGATCAACAATATTAATGGCTTCTGAAAAATACTTCAGAAACAAATGCAGAAGCACTTCTTATCTTTCCTTAATGATAAATACTTGATGTGATTTCTTAAGCTTATTGGAAATGGAATTCTGCTAGAACTACCCTCATTTGAGTTGGTGAAGATGCCCAAAATTTTTTCAATTAGGGACAGCATCTCTGCGGCATGTGATGTTATTGATCATCACAATTTGCCTTCAAGTGTCTAGAACCGCCTTGGTTTATCTTGAATTATTGCGGCTTAGTTTGAATTATATCTGATTGATCATTTTATAAATATGTGTGCAGCGCTAGGTTGGACAACAACGTTACCCTAGAATCTACAAAGACCTACTGTAATTCTAGTAGGTCTTGGATCTACTCAATGAGATTAAGCGCTGGTGTGCTTTACTAACCCGAAATTGAAACCTTTAAGTCAGAGCTCATGTATGTTCATCTGGATATGATCAATTTCCACAGAATAACATTGTAATATTCAAAGAATCTGTCACTCCAACGATTCCGTGAAAAAGCTTAGTGGACACATTGATGATATGCTCTCATTTCACTTTTTAAATTATTGCAATGTATTGGTTATGCTTGTACAATCTTTGCTTAATTCATGTACTTCATTGTTTTCTGGACCAAACTACAGCCAAGACTCTGGATAAGCAACTCATCTTTAATCGAAACAATTACGGCACAGCTCGGCTTTTTACATTAGGTTACTCGTGTATGAACTGCAGAAACACCAGCGCTTGCTCAACTCTACTACCTGCACAACTTTGATTGGATCGATTCACTAATATAACTATATATCACCAAAACCTTTGCTAGCCTCCCGGTTTCATTGGGTATCCAATACAAGGCCTTTTCTATTCTGCTGACGAGTTTCCCCCAGATATCTTGATGAACCTTGAAGAAATATATTGCCTCAGTGTAGACAACAGAAATCTAATCAGTTTTACATCTCGCAGTGGTAATTGGAGGCAAGGCAATGCGAGAAAACAAATTGGAGAAGAAAGCGCGTTAAATTACCATGTTCCTCAGCTGTGAAATTCATTGCCCAACGTTATGCACTGCCAGGGTTTCTACAAGCTGTTCAGGAAGTCTCTTAAATCATACTTAACCTGCCTTCATTACTATTATAAATAATCATGAGGAATGGATTGTCTGTTATTCTGTTTATTGAGAATGTTATGTAAAGTGATTATTTCAAAAATAATCGTGAATTCAGTCAAATCATTCACAAAATGTTTTGATAATTCTTCTTTCATTTTAAGTTCCTCATTGAGGTGTAAATTATTTTACTATTTGCAAAAGCAATGCCTAATGAAATGCATGTGCATCAAATACTTTTGTTGTGTATGGGATCCATATGAATACTGTAAACAACTTAGTCCCATGGAACTTGGGCAAGCGATTCAGTAGAGAGGGATTATTCTAGGACTGGGGCAATAAATTAAGACCTGAGGCCACGAATTTCAGAAAATTCCTATTAATTTTTGTTGNCCTGTTTCACGTGAATGTCAACTGTGACAAGTAAGCCTGTGTGACCATACACCAAGAGACCGCCAATACAAAAAAACTTCTTGCTGAGTCCAATGTGAAACGAGAAATTCTTCTTTCAAATACAAAAAGACGTTGGTTTCCGCCTTCTTATCTGCAAACATTCCTTTGCACAAGATCAAGAACAAACGTGTGAAGCAAATGTTCACCGACATTGTCCAACCAGTACCACATTACTTGGAGACATTTGCTGGTAGTGAACAAGAATGCATCAAGCTCTTCCTTTCAAACAAAGCTTTTTGTGGTCGTGGATGAGAATGCTTAAATCATACTAAATATTTGAATGTTCTTTTGGGTGACACTGCTCAGTCTCAAAAAATATAGCTGGTGCACTGTGGGATTGTTGAAACAGTTAAACACTGCATTAAAGAAATCAATTGGAAAACTTCGTAATTCTTCTTAGTGACGCTGATAGTTATGTGACTGGTTGCAAGCAAGAACATCAAATCCTTTATCAATTACCACAGAATAACATCGGAATATTCAAAGAATCTGTCACTCCAACGAATCTGTGAAAAGGCTTAGTGGACACATTGATGATACGCTCTCATTTAACTTTTTAAATTATTGCAATGTATTGGTTATGCTTGTACAATCTTTGCTTAATTCATGTACTTCATTGTTTTCTGGACCAAACTACAGCCAAGACTCTGGATAAGCAACTCATCTTTAATCGAAACAATTACGGCACAGCTCGGCTTTTTACATTAGGTTACTCGTGTATGAACTGCAGAAACACCAGCGCTTGCTCAACTCTACTACCTGCACAACTTTGATTGGATCGATTCACTAATATAACTATATATCACCAAAACCTTTGCTAGCCTCCCGGTTTCATTGGGTATCCAATACAAGGCCTTTTCTATTCTGCTGACGAGTTTCCCCCAGATATCTTGATGAACCTTGAAGAAATATATTGCCTCAGTGTAGACAACAGAAATCTAATCAGTTTTACATCTCGCAGTGGTAATTGGAGGCAAGGCAATGCGAGAAAACAAATTGGAGAAGAAAGCGCGTTAAATTACCATGTTCCTCAGCTGTGAAATTCATTGCCCAACGTTATGCACTGCCAGGGTTTCTACAAGCTGTTCAGGAAGTCTCTTAAATCATACTTAACCTGCCTTCATTACTATTATAAATAATCATGAGGAATGGATTGTCTGTTATTCTGTTTATTGAGAATTTTTTGTAAAGTAATTATTTCAAAAATAATCGTGAATTCAGTCAAATCATTCACAAAATGTTTTGATAATTCTTCTTTCATTTTAAGTTCCTCATTGAGGTGTAAATTATTTTACTATTTGCATAAGCAATGCCTAATGAAATGCATGTGCATCAAATACTTTTGTTGTGTATGGGATCCATATGAATACTGTAAACAACTTAGTCCCATGGAACTTGGGCAAGCGATTCAGTAGAGAGGGATTATTCTAGGACTGGGGCAATAAATTAAGACCTGAGGCCACGAATTTCAGAAAATTCCTATTAATTTTTGTTGAAAAAGGAGGTATTATGTGGAAGTGAAGGCAATTGTACAGTGGACGGACAATTTCTTGGGACGAGAATGACGTCAAATCCAATGCTACTAAATAGACTGAAACCTAAAAATTATAAAGTCAAGGCGATAATACGTGTTAATACAGGGTTGAAATGGTAATTAATCATTATTGTCCGCTAGAAAGATACTAATTAATGAATTTATTGTTAAACACCCCTCAAATTGTGGGTGGCTTGTTCTTGCTTTGCATTGTAGGGTATATGTTGGCTTCAGTAGTTGCTACGTAAGCAATATTAATAGCTATATTAAAAAATATCTTAATAAATTGATTTCCTAAAAAAATTGTGGATGTACTTTGCTCTGCTACCTAATGCCAGTTTCTTCTTCAAGGTTGACATGCCACTACGGAAATGGCTGGTAATACTATTATAGCTCTTCCATATTATTATTGATATATATATATATATAGATAGACATATATATAAATATATATATATAAATATATATATATGGTGATTCCATACCCTGTATTTATCAGTGAATATCAAACTTTTCTGGAATAGAAAAAAACATTAAACATTCATAAGTTAACAGGTCCTGATATTCATGGCATTACCATTCCCACCTAGATTCTCAGAGAATACTGTTATGAACTGGTATTTCCCATATCTGCCTTATTAAACCATTCATTTTTAACATATGATGCCTCTCCCTTTACATTCGCTAATGTGACCTGTTTAGAGAAAAATAAACCGGTTAAAAACGTATGCAAAGATCTTTGACCAATTTCTATAACCGAAGAGCTTTTTGGTAAAGGAACTTATTGGAAAAATATGTAGCAATCTAGATCCCAAACAATATGGAGTTATGCTGTGTCGTTCCACCCTATACCCACTCCTTGATATGATACATAATTGGATAAATCAATAGGCAATACATACGAATATTCTTCATTGACTTCAGAAAGGGTTTTGATTTAGTTAGTTATCCAATATTAGTTAAGAGATTGAGAGAAATTAATGTTAGCAACTATGCATGCAACTGGATCATAAGCTTCTTATCTGTTTGTCAGCAAAGAGTTTGTTTGCCTAGGGGAACATTTCAATGTCGAATACGTTGTATGCAGTAGTACCTCAAGGAACCAAGCTTGGAACTTGGCTTTTATACTTTTTGTTAACTCTTTAAAGAGATTTTGGCCAACCAGAGTCAAATTTGTGGACGATCTGACAGTCTGGGAAGTTTGCTCGCGTAATACTCCTTCAGAATCGGAATGTTTAGTTTACAGTGTGGAAAACTGGGCAAGAAAATCGCTTATGCAGCTTATAAATCTGATGAAATCAAAAGAAATAACTATTTTTTCCTTGCATAACTTTAACTTACGATCTGAAGTTCAAATAAAAGATGATAGTATTCAGCGAGTTCAATCAGCTAAACTCCTTGGATTAGTATTTCAAGACAATCTCACATGAAAAGAAAACATTATACACATGGTTAAAAATATGCCAAGAGATTGCATTTCCTTCGAATTCTTAAAAGGTTGGTATTCCATCATCATATCTAATCCAAATCTACACATCACTAATACGCTTTATTCTAGAGTACTGTTGACCCGTTTGGAGCAAATCAATAACTAAAGAACAATTAAAGGATTTGGAACGCATTCAAAAGCGTGCTTTGCGGATAATTTTTAAGAATTTTAAGTATGAAGCAGCATGTCTTATCAGCAAGTGTCAATCTCTTAGTGATCGAGGAATTCATTCGGTACTAAACTTTGGCAAAAAATCCAAAACAAAGAAAATCACCCACTGAGTCATTTCGTGCCTAAAATACGTGATTTAAATTATAATTTACGTAACACTCGTGATTACTCCGTCCCTAATCGAACTTTCAAAATGGAGAAAAGTTTTTTCTACAATCAAATAACAGCAATGAATTTGGTTACATATGGGAAATGATACAATGAATTTGGTTACATATGGGAAATGATAGATGTATGCATACATATATATAAATGTTTGTAAATGGTAGATTATATTTATTACGTTATATTTTTCAACCTTTTGGTTGCAATTAAGAGGAAATAAATCTCTTTCTCTCTCTCTCATATATATATATATATATATATATATATATA
>CABFPE010000051.1:34431-44519 GCA_900660155.1 Hofstenia miamia | reverse complement strand
TATATATATATATCAAATTTGTGTAGTCATAGTTAACATGTATAATTAAGAAATTGTTTTGATGTATGGTATTGTTTTCAAAACTATAGTCATTGGGTGTTTGTGTTTTTGCTAAAGGTTTTTTAAGCAGCAATTGTTTGTTTGATCAAGATATCTAGAAATGACAAACGTTTGACAGAATAATTTATAAGCATTCGGAAAATTGTATTGGGTAAATGGAACAAAACTTCAAGCATAGCTACACATTACCCAACCCAAATGCAATGAATGAAATACATAAATTTGAACAAATAGTAAGATTTGCATTTTAAATTTAAGCATATATTTTCAGATTTTACATAAATTAAATACTTTACAGTATCTATTTAGTAAGCTCAAAGTAAAGGCAAATCAATAAATCCAAATGTCTGATGTAAAGAATCAAGAAATAATTGTATTTGCTACATCCAGTGTTAACTGTATTATATGTAATCGATTTTATGCAATAATAGAAATTTGTTAAAATTGTTTCATCCCTTGCATATGCATCTCTCTGAAATTGTTTTTAAGGTAATTTATTCTTCACGGTTCTTTACTAATAGAAGGGCTAGATCAGTTCTACTTGTAAGTTTCTAAGATAAATTTATGTTATAGAAAAGTAATATTGTCAACAGTAACTAAAAATTACAAAATTAAAAAAACGCATTACCCGTTTTGTAATTGAATTCATTAGATTTATATATTTATAATATTTTTCATTCTTTAAATCCGAATTTTTATATGCAATATAGTGCTTAGTTTAAAATTACAGTCACTGAATTTCAAGTGTTTTTTAATAAGAGACCGCTAATCAGATATATTTGCGAACTCATTGGTTTTAAAAGGGAAATACATAATGTAAGCAAAACTTATATTTGTCGTATTTATTAGTTATTACTCGCAATATTTTGTACGAAATCTACTCCAAAAATCGGAAAACAGCTTGCTGAGAAATGCATCAGTTTTGTTTATTAATTTTTCAAATTAAAATATGTCAGATATTGGAGTGAATTTTGACATCCAAAAATGGTGCACAGGGGCAGTAATAATATAGAAATGTATGTAGTAATTGACAGCACAAGCAAGCAAGGTTATTAAATAAAGTTTAAATGTCATTTTACTATCTTTCTATTTTCACCTTTGTTGCAAGCTAATTAGCGTCCCAATGTTAGCCACGCCTAACATTTTAAGGAGTAATTTTAATTGGTTATAAGTGCAGGTAATGGAAGAGAATGTAAATTAGGATGTAAATTAAAGAGAAAGCCTTTTTCAAAATTTTGTTAAACTAATTTTTAAACTTTGTGAGGATTTTCAATAAAACTAAAAAATAATGAAAAATAGACAATAAAAATATGGTATCTCTTTCTTTAGTGTCTTGAAAGTGTGTTTATATACATGTTTCGTTTCAAAAGTTGCCCTAATACCGCCTATCAGCCAAATTTGATGGGCGTTTTTTTTGCAATTTGCTACTATAAAGTTAATGGTCAATTTTTCGTTATATATATATATATATATAATGCCATTTAAAGAAAACATATATTAAATTTCAGTAAATTGTGCATGCAAATTACAAATAAAAATTTTACACAATTTGATGAAACTCTGAATATTATGATATTCAGAATTTTTTCATTTAACAAACTGCAAATTAACGTTCACAAACTATAATTCCAAAAATGAACACATTGACGAACATGCGTTAATTAGAATTTTGGTCCATATAAAGCCATAAGCTAACAACTATTTGAAGTTGAAATCATTCGCCTGGGAAGATCGGCAACTGCTCTGAAAACTGCATGCAAACTACAATATATTTAACAATCCTCTTTTCATTCGCAATCTGAACAAAATTATTAAGTTTAAAATCATTTGCAATATATTATCAATTGTAACGTGAGCGTTCAACATCATCTTACAACAAATAAACTGCACATTTCGGGTTAACTTAGTCTCAAAAATTAGATATATTTTCGAAGTACATTAAGGGTGTATTTTGAAATTGTAATAACTGTGAACTTATGAAATCACATGAATTTTCTTAGAAATTTGTCAAATGATTCGAATCATAAAAGTATACACTCAACCAAATAAATAAATGCAAACTATATGCACGGCATAGAGTAAGTTCTACAATCTATTAATTAATTATACTTTACATGCACATCTCTTAGTTACAAAGTATATCATTGCACTTTTAAATTGAGAATTGGCAAAAACATAAACAAAAAAGTTCACTGCTAAGTTACTGAGCATAAACAACTCTGCAATCTTTTGATGAATACTGTCCCAGTCCCATATTTGGTAATTGAGTATGTTTACAAATAAGTAAAAGTGAACTTGGTTGGGGAAAGTTGTGATTAGGAAAATGAAGGTAATTGCAAACAACATTGGTGTTGTACTCGACATGGCCTTGGATACAACATCGCTTTTCTTCTTTTTACCTAAACATACAGGTATAGATTATTTATTGATGTTAGCTGTAAAAAATATACATCATTATCTTACAATAATTTAAATGTCGATCAAATTTGTAAAATCCCATTAAATGAATTCTCTTTCACGCCATCTATTGAAATCAACAATTATTTTGCGCAACACAATTTATAATTTCAGAAATGTTAGTAATAAATCGGTTATGTAGTCTTATTTCTTGTTAATGGAATGTAATACAAAATATTTTTATATAAAAACTATTTAATTATTTTTATTTGTAGAAATACAACTCTAAATTTAGAAAATATATATATATATATATTCGAATTTATTATGCATAGGTTATTTAATTATAGCCAATGAAATCTCTTACAATGTTTTAGCAAAATATCTTGCTCAGTAGTTCATATATATATATATATATATATATATATATATTTATAGCTAAAAATAAATATTCATTTACTTTGAGCATTTCTTGAAAGCTTCAAGACGATGCAAGTATAGCAGAAGACAGGCAATCCAATCAGTACGAAAAAGTAAACTGTTGTACTAAGGAAGCCGTAAAACAATGCTGCATCATTAGTGTACGTTTCTGAGCAAACGCCATCCACAAGTGAATGGGTGAGGAATTCTTTGCAAAAACATAATGTGATGGTATAAATCCATGGAAATATAAGTAAGAATTTGACGGCTCCAGTTTTAAATGAGTTTTTGTAGATGATTGGATAGACTACAGCAACGAACCGCTCGATTGCAATCGCACAAATAATTAGGAAGGAATTTGTGAGGAACTAGAAAACAAAACAAAATCAAATGGGTATGAAGGAATAAGTTAACTCCAATTTTTAGGAGCAGGAAAATGCAAGTAATAGAAAACGGCTTGACCAAAAAATTAATGTTGGGGTATGAACTGATCAATTACAATTATCCCCGTACTTTCAAGCATTCTTCTATATAACTAAATATTGGCAACACATCACACCTAATCTTAAACATCTTCACATGGCTCCAAATTATATTAATTGTTGACTGGCAATTCGCGAAGTTGTTAGTGGTTTCTATGAAATTTGTGAAACCAATGTTCCTTTCAGCCGCATATTAAACTTTGCTCGTGAGCTTGAAATAATTCGGCCCAAAATCCGAAATAGCCTTCACTTTTTGGTTCGTTCCTGTTAATCAATAACCGAATTCAAATCAATATTTAAACAGGATTTCTTTTCTATAGCTTTTGTTTAACATTTATGTTATACTACCGCTATGAAAAATTGATAGAAGTAAAATTTTACAAACTACTTAATATTTAGATCACTTAGTTAATATTCCAATTTGTAGCCTAAGACCTCGAGCTTTTTTTATAAAAAATCCATTTGTGTTGGTTCTAGGAATTGTAACAATGCCTTTAAAATACTTAAGGCAAGTGTAAGTAAATTTGGTATATTGGACTTAAATATTAGAGTGAAGTTTATTCAGAGTAAACTACAGTTTGAAAATTCTACGGCAAACACGGACGAAAATTACTAAGATAATTTTTTTAAGATTTGCAATAATTCAGTAATTTTCCATTCAATATTAAAAATATTTTTAATAATAGATATTAGAATATTAGTAATTTAGGAAATTTAAATTTCTTAGATTAGTAATTTAGGAATAAAAAATATTTTATACGATTTTGTGTATCAATATTTTTAGTCAACAATGTATGCTAAAACGTGTTTACTATGCCATCAATTTACTATTTCTGGACCAATTTTATTACCAATATCTACAATTACAACAATTGATGGAATAAAGCTTACAGTTTAGTACGTATGAAGAAAAGAAACTTCAAATATGCATTTTTGAATGTAATATAATTTTGAAAAAAATGTTTTATATAAAATTAAAAAATATTTACCTCATATTGCATGTCCATAAGTTTGAGAGAGCAAATAATTCGCGCAAGCTGTGCTATTTTCAAATTTTCAAGATATGGTATTAGATGCGGTAAAATTATCAATTTTATAACAAATAATGTTGATGAAATGAAGTCACTCAAAGCTAAATTAGCGATAAATAAGAAGTGATTACTTCGCATTGAATTTGTAGCAGCAATTACCATGACAATAAATATATTAGCTGAAACACCGAAAATGCAAACAAGTTTAGAACAAAATGAAATACCTGCATCAAACGCCGAAATTCCATTTGATGCGTTCATTTTGATTCTAGCAATTCTCATGCTTACACACTCATTTATGCAACACTTTGACTTTGATTGGTGAGTGCAACAGCCAATAAATGGAGATGAAAAACCGAAGATCACATTCTATATACACGTAGATATTCAAATTAAGATATCAAAAAAAAATTAGTTTTCGACAAAATTGTACAATAAATATAGATTAATAATTTTTAGTAATTCTAATGGAGCATATATCAAAAACATACAGTTAATGATAAGTTTTACGTGATCGTTCGACTAAGACTATTGTGAATATATATATATATATATATATATATATATATATATTATTATATATAATATATATTATATATTATATATTATATATATATATATATATATATATTAATTGGGTGTTATATTTTTCTTCAAATCAATCTGTGCAAGGTTAAGCAATTTCCGATCGTTTTAAAATGACTCCTACCACAGACAGTCATTAAATCGCAGAAAACAAACTTAGTTGTGACATTTTGGGCATTCAAAATAAAAAACAAAAAAATTGTAATGACACAATTATGGGTTGCTACTTCTCCTGGTAATTTGAAAATTGTCCCAAAATTTAATAGAATATACATAAACAGAACTTTTTTTTATTTAATAGCATTGTCTGTGGCAGGACAAAATAATATATTAATGGAAATGATTTTGCTTCCATCATTTCAGTTTTTTCAAAGAAATATGAATAAATGTCCAAGCCATTGTTTGAAAAATAACAAACAAAAACATCAGAAATAGAAATGCAGTCACATAGTTATTTAATTGAAGTTTCTTGAGTTTGAATATACATAGATTTTCACCCATATACCATAAAGTAATTTTTTATCTAATAGATGATCTTCAATTCCATTCCTTTGCAAGAATTAAATTTATATTTAATATAAACTGGATACAAGAATGATACTTACTCCTTATCTTCCATCATTGGTCACTTAACATTATTTTAGAGCACTCTCACCTTCATTTCAGCTGTATCATTGACCATTTCCATAAACCTCACTATACTCAACATATGTACATGTAAATAATGAGGATTTATTGCCCATTGCTTTTGGGGTAACTATAGTCATGCACTATTGCTATTTAGTTACTCAAGTAGTAGCCTGGACTTTGATTTTAAGTAAAATATTAAAATCTGTTTCAAATCTAAGGGATTATGTGTATGATGTTCTCTTCTTATGGCAGCCTACATGGCATCTTAACTTTTGAACAATATTAAACAATTGGTTGATTCTAATCTCTATATAGATTTCCCATTTTCCTCAATTATGACAGAACCGAAGTAATGAAATAGCCTTCTCCAATTTTATCACACAATTATGAGATAATATATTAGAAATTCCAAATTTCCAGTTATTCATCTGTGACTTTACTTTTTACTCAATTGGATTTAAATTTTTAATGCCCAGTAATTACAAAAACATTTATAACGATTGGCAGCTATTATTGACCTTCGACAGTGTGAATCATTCGAAACTTATTCGAAAACTGATCAGTTATCATGGAGTTCGTGGCCCTTTGCTAAGGCTAATCTTATGGTTTTTGAAACAAAATTTTCTCTATATAACAATGGTCTTCGTACATCCGATCATGTCCGTCAAACAAAGGGAGTGCTTCAACGTGATTCATTTAGTTCGCTGATCTTTAGCAGCTTTATTGCGTATTTACCCCCAGTCCTGAACAGTACACGCGTAAAGTGTTTACTTTATGCAGACGATTTGCTCATTTGGTCAACGAATAGGTGCGAAATACAAGCAACTTTAGCGAAACATGAAGCTTGGTGTGTAGAAAACGATCTTGTTATCAATCTTGGGAAAACTAATGCTATGAAATTCCGATGCGGTGGGAGGCTCTGTAAAGAGGACGTTTTCATGTTGAACGGTGAATTGTTTAAGTTCGTGAATTCCTATGTCTACCTTCGAGTAAAACTTACAACTAAATGGTCCTGGTCGATGCTTATCAATAGCAAAGTGGTAAAAGCGGCGAAGCGAACTTTCCAGTTTGATTTATTGCAGAAGATTTCTTTAGAGGCTGCAAACAAATTGTTCAAATGTTGTATCCTGCCCATAGTAACTTACAATATTTCGGTGTTTTGGGAAGATTTTATCCCTAATCATCATCGACAGCTGGAATGTGTCAAAATCAAAACCACATTTTATAAACAAGTCCTCGGTTTATCCAGCTCTGCGTCGAACAAGTCTGTCTTACTCATGGCAAATGTGCGTCCTCAGCTTTGCACTTAAATTATTTCATGCAGCTTCCGTCTACGCCTGGATACAATACCTATTTTTAGAGCTCAATGAACGTATTTCAGTGATTGACATTGATTTCTTTGTCTCTCCCGCAATGACGCAGTTACTCTGGAGGAGATCTAATCAACCCTATCGCCATGCCATTACACGTTACTCCTGCCATGGTTTCCACCACTTTATATACTGCAAAGTATATTTCCATACTGATCCCGATAACAATTGCATATGTAAGCTGTGTGGTTTACAACCTTTTGGACGGTATCATTTATTAAATTACCCTGGCAATTCGAGATCTTTACTGCAGTGGTCTGCTATAGTGAAATAGTCCTTATTGACTTGTCTGATTTGTAATTTTGTACCCCATCAGGTGATTATATATTTAATAGATTATTGAAACACTTTATCTAAAGCAGAAGCGTGCTGATAAGGCTGGCATCCGGGAAAATGCCAGGGGCTCCAAAATGTCAGGGACCTCAAATCGAGGCAAAAATCCAAATTAGGAGAAACAATTATTAAACTAGTGAAACGATGAAAACTCGATAGGATTTCAAATCTAGAAAGGAAACTTAGATCTGTTTTAACTAGAACTTTTTGATTATATTATTCCAATAAGTATTTGTATAAACGGATATTGTCGAAATCACCAAAATTCATTCCGAGTATAATTAAAACCCATAATCTAAGACAGTTTATTTTTAAAAAAACTTAGGGTTCTCCTTTTTAGAATTATTGGTAAAAAATATTTGGGTTTGAAAATTCATAGGGTCCATTTTAAGCTGTTAGTGTCTATTATTTTTGTTACAAAAAAGCATAGAGCCCCTGCACGGAACAAAAGCGGAAGATTACTTTACGATTTTCAGCGATGAGCTCGACCAATGTGATGTGGCCTTGGCGAATTGCATCTCTTCCTCTTTTGATAGCACTGCAAATATGAGGGCAATTCAAGGTGTACTCCAAGCATTAATAAAAAGGGAGACCCTCGGCATGTGTTTACGTGGTGCTTTTCACACGTGCTAAACCTGGTCATTGTGGATACCACGTCAGGTTTATCTGCTTCAATATCGTTGTTTGGTCTTCTCCAAGAAGTATCAAATTTCTTCAGAGAGTCTGCTAAGCTGATGAAGCAATTGGCAGATCGAAAAAGCTATCGGCTGGTCTTGAGAAGCTGAAAAGGTTTAGCATGATCCGCCTGACACGAAGGAGTTCGTGTGCTAGAAGTCTGCCTAAGCTATGCGGCCATTTTCATAGGTCTTAAACGACAACCGCGGGTAGATCCAAACGCATTATTGATATATGTTATGGCGTTATGCACGTGCTTGATTGGATTGCGGAGAATGATTACTGGGATGTGAAATAAAGAGCGATGCCAGAAATATATTGCAGAGCTTCCTCAATTATTAGAACACTTTGGCTGCATTCACCTTCTTGAGAATTTTTTAATTCAGCTTGCGAATTTCAAACTACTTTCAGACATGTTATGAGTGTGCTTTTTCTAAATTGAAGATTGTCAAGAACAGACTGAGAAATGCTCTAAAGGATTACTATTGGGAAAAACTTCTCTTTCTAAATATTTAGTCTTCAAATCTTGCTGTCGCAGTCAGGACCACGTCATTGATATATTGGGTGCCTCACCAAAGGAGCTCTGCCATTTGTTTCTGAGGTAAAGACTGTTTTTTTTCATTGATGTCTGATGCTTTCACGGTGACCACTGTTCTTTTTTCTTCTTTATTTGAAGAAAACGTCCCTGTGAATGTGAAAATGTTTGTTATTTTGAAAATTATAGTTCTTTTTTGTTTCGAAGAAAATGTTCTTTTAAAAAGGTTCCTTTTCATATTTGGCGATTACATGTAGAGTTTTTTAAAAAGCTTCGAATTTTCGCCTGAGGCCTCCCATTTTTTTGGTCTTAAGACATCTCAATTTTTTGGAAAAACATTCTTAAAAAGCATGGAAAGAAGTGCTCCTAAACTTGTTCTATCAAAATTGTAATGTTTACACCAGCTATCACTATGTACGTCTTTTTTGTCTGCTGATGCGGCCACAAAGGGCCCCATACTTACGATTCGCGGGGGAAACCAAAATCCGTCAGCACGCCTTTGATCTAAAGCACATCCAAGGACATGATTCCATTCATGGTCATTTCTTTTTATGGATTTTCATTAATGCTCCACTTTTGGCTTTTCTTCTTCAACTGGCTTTTTCTCTCTATGTGATTATATTTTATATAATAAATTCAATGTAGATAAATTTTACACTACGAGCACTTAATGATGCAATTCAACCACTAATGTTCCCTCGTCAGAATACAATATTGCGGCAAATAGAACTCTACACAATTTTTATGCTAAATATTACAAATTTTTATACATGCATAAAGCAAATAAGTTCTTTTAATATATTTTACCTGTATATTAAACATATAACTATTAGTTAATATCTTTTAATAAGATTAATTCTGCCAAATTAGTTTATTGTTCTTATTTTGATGTCAAACTTATTTTCTTTCAGTTCATGAGGATGTTGGTAGAATTCTGTACTTGAGGGTCCAATAAGATGTTCTTTTATTCTCTTCCCAAATGTACATTTTATTACAATTCCCATGTTTACATTGATAAACAATTGATGAAACAAGTTCTGTTTTTAAATTTAAATGTACATTCAGCATTGAATTATTGGGATACTTGAAGTATCTTAATATATTTAAGTTTCTCTTTAAAGGTCTTCCATTTATTTTGAATGATGGCACTTTGTGTTGAATTAATTGTCTTGAACATATAGGTTCACAACTTTAATAAATTAAATTTATAAGGATACTTAATTTATAGAAAAAACTTCTCGAAGTTGATCGAATACAAATGTTATTATTTTCTAATTTGATAGATATTTCATACTTGTTTTCGAACTCATATGTACATTTAATTTATTTTTAGATTAACGCTTATTGTCAAACTTTGAGAAAATGTCAAATGTAGATTCTATGAAATCCAAATTGGATTTTTAAGTAAGTTCTCAATAAAGTTCATCACAAATTGTACCATAGCTTTACCACCAGAAATACTATTTAACCTTCTTTGAATTATAATATATATATATATATATATATATTAATTTTTATATCTATATATATATACATGCATATATATATATATATATATATATATATATAA
>CABFPE010000050.1:2217654-2228182 GCA_900660155.1 Hofstenia miamia | reverse complement strand
TTGTAGAAGAGGAGGAGCTGTGTTGTGGAGATCGGCTTCGGGCAGGAGCCCACAGAACAACTGAAGAGGAAACATCATACTGCCCAGTCACCTAAACAGTGATGGTTATTATTCTATTACTCAAGTAACATAACTAGTTAATGAGAAGAAGAGTCTGATGGTTCAACAAATGGGTAACACCTCACACGCAGTTTACCAAACATTCCTTTACAGCGATTAGACATGGCATAACAAGCTAGGTGGAGGATGTTACATGGTGACCATGACAACTAAGAACAAAGTCAATGGAGAAGAAACAATACAGCGATACTTCTTTAAAGACTCAAATACTCAAAGGAAAAGTGAAGAGGAAGCAACGGAGCAGCTACTAAGAAATGAGAAGTCAGCAAAGGCAGAAAGATTTCAACCGCAACAGGTGCAAATTAGATCCTCGAATTGAAACTGAATGGAATGCCGCTACGACATTAGAAAAGATGACAAATAATAAAAGCAAAAAAGGGTGCGCAAAAAAGGCGACACCAAAAACCACCACCCCTATGACGACACGATCGTCATCCTACCCAAGAAGCTCAGAAGCCACACAAACCCCAGAGTCGACAAGACATGAATCGTCGTCCGAACCAGGAACCCCGGAAATAATGGAAATTCTAAGAAAGAACAATGAAACAGAGAAGCTACTACGAGAGGAAATCATATGATATGCCTATCATTAATATTTTACTCAAGCATTTTCTGATAAAATAAGTTTTTTCTCATATTGTGTTTTAAATTATACAATTCTATGAAAGTAATATAACATTGATAAATGCAGAGCTGTAGGTATTTTCATGCTACAAAATGCCCTATATTTTTCATATTATACACAGCACCCTGTATTTTTTTTAAATATAAATTAAGTGCCCTTTATTTATCAAAAAATATGCAGCACCCTGTATAAATATGTACATGCATTTGTCTGATGTAACATACAAAAGAAATTTCTGAGTAAAAACAGACCAAAATTTAATCATTCTAAAGTTACAATGGACCAAAATAGCAAAAATCAATTACAAAATATTTTTTCAATTCTTTTTTTTCATAAAATCTTTAATTATTTATAATATGTATTCACTAAAAACACTTTGTTGAAAAATATTCATTATGAAAGAAAATGTTTTTCACATATATAGGTCTGTTCAAATGTTAATATTGGCAATACAATGGATAAATTATTTGTTAAAATTAAAACTGCCCAAATACATCAGACCATTATATATCCTTGTAGAAATTATTAACTCAAAGTTTGAAAAGCAATTCAAGTCTACAACAGAAAAGATAATTCAAGATAAAGAACATCCACTCTATAATGAATTCAACTTGAGAAAACACAGAACATTGTTAAGCTCCCAAAGCAAAATACCATTTATTTCAAGAAGTCATACATATATGATGCAAGTAAATTATTAATTTATGGAACCTGCCCACAGTTCCTATAGCATTTCATTATATGATATTGTCTCATTCCTCTTTACAACCAATGCTTAGCTGCGTGTACAGGAATTAAAGTGGACATACATATATATATATATATATANAAGTCTACAACAGAAAAGATAATTCAAGATAAAGAACATCCACTCTATAATGAATTCAACAGGTCTTTTGAGAAAACACAGAACATGCACTAAGTATTGTAGAATCATGGGGAGCTCTGACTACTCCAACAGAACTAGGGAACTCAATTGATGAGTAGAAGGTTACAAAGGCTACCGTCATAGAGAGTGACCTGCATTCTAACAGAAAAACAGAATATTGGTAGTTTGCAAGTTCAATAAAGAAACAGAAAATATTCCACTGAGGACTCTTCTCCAACAGTGACCAATTTGCATGGCATCACACCAAAGCAGTGTACATAAATAGATCCAAGCTCACCAAGGTGCTAATTATGTGTCTCTAGTTGTTAATTTTTAGCTCAAATAAACCAGATCTCAATTGTTCTTATTTCCTCAGCCTATGTAAATAAATAATTAAATTGCATGAAATTGCCATGCATTCATGTACACCAGCAGTCTTTTATCACCACAGTGTAATTTATTAAGTGCATGTACAAATAGAAATGATCAAGTACAGTTGTTATTTGCCAATACCCAACCATAGCAGTAACTTAATGCAATACCACAATTTGGGCTGCCAACTGGAAGAGAGCATGTTTACACTCTAAGCACAGCAGAGTAACTCCCAAATTGTTGCTTGAACTTAAACAATTATTATTACAAAATAATCCATTGAAGATCTAAAAAGGGTTAGAGTAATAAAGAAGTTAGAAAAAGCAAACATGATTGAAGTGAGACTAAATCTATTGTGTGTTCACTACAATTCTCTCAGATATTTAAAACAATTTGTGAATTATTACCTGTTCAGTATTTACAAAAACTTGCAGCTTGAGTTCCCTAACAAAATTATTGAGCAATCACATGTTAATCTAAATCAAGGGACAAATAATTATAAGTTCAAATATGATTGATATTTATAACAATTTGGAATTATTACCTGCTCAGTATTTACAAAACTTGCAGCTCAAGTTCCCTTGCAAAATTATTGAGCAATCACATGTTAATCTAAATCAAGGGACAAATAATTATAAGTTCAAATTACTGCACTCAAAGCAAAAAATCAAAACATCAATTTGACATCACAAACTAAATTAAGGCAGCATTTAGCACTAATACAAATGACAATTAATTAAAATCAAGTAGGTGCCCCAAGTGACTCTACAGTATAAATCACCAAATATATAGGGCCACTCTGGTGAAGGTAGTCAAATATATATGGGTGCTAAGTATATGGAGGTACTATGTATTATTTTGAAACAAGTATGGACTCTACACATGCCTTTTACAAAACTTGACATCAGAAATGGCTTAAGCATGTAGTTTACTGACACTAATGACTAGCCAAAATTGAACACATTCTAGCTGAAATCAGAATTTTTGACATGGCTGGAAATTGACATTATTTCACTGGGAAGAACTGCCAATATTCACCTAAAAATAATATTGGAAATTAAACAATGCTCAAATTTTTTGAAAATGTATTCATAACTGTTGAAATGGCAATAAATCCAATATTTTCAACAATAGTTTCATTTTTTCCAATTTTTATATATTTTTTGAGAATTGCTTCCCTTGACCCAAATTTGGTGTGCAGCTATTAAATGAACCCTAAGGCTATCATGCATACTCAATTTGTGATTTTTTTACAATAACCAGCTGTATTGTTTACAGGTGCTAAGTATGGGGCATATAAGTGGTTGTGGGCACTCAGTATAAAACCCATAGTACTTAATGCCTGTACTAATATATATATATATATATATATCCTGCTTTTTGCTTTGGAAAATGCAAAAACCTTACATTTGGTGAGAAGCTGCCCAAAATTTTTAAGGCATTTAGAAGGAATCACATTTTATTCTTAATTACCCATTTTTTTTACCATTGCTTCCACAATATTCACTTGAATTTAAATAATTTTTCTATGGAGTAGGTTGTATAAGGAGACACTGCCTTGTGAAATTTCACAGATTTATGTTTGGAAATATAGGCATAATGAGGTTTTTAAAAAACATTTATGTGCATTCAATCTTAGGATACTTCAACATTAATTTCATATTATCAAAAATGTGATGAAATACATAGTGTTGATTTATAGGTTAGATTTTGATGTTCATTTAATTGGATTACCAATGTTAGTTTATATATCACTTCTTTTAAGTAAAATGATGTTTTAATTCAGTGTTAAATCAAAGTCAGAGTGCCATTTCAAGTTTGATTGAGCTATTTAACACATTATTCATTTTTCAAATATTTTAAAGTAATTTTCTGATTGAGTTCAAATCAGTGTTTTCAAGTATTTAGAAAATTTAAACACTTGCACTTGAATGACTTCACAAAACTTAAACTTTAAAAGTTAAAGAAAAGTAATTAATGCTGAAATTCAATCAAAAAATTACTTAAAAATATTTTGAAAGGTCAAGTGCTTTAAGCTACAGTTTCTACATCAGTTGAAAATAACTTTTTTGTCCTAGAAGTTTAAAATTGAGTCATTTCATGAAATTAGAATTTTGAAATTTTTTCACAATACTATAAACTTTTAAAATATCATAACTTTGTAAAAAATAAGTTCTAATTTTCAACCCATTCTACTATGATGTCTTTCAATTTCCAAAATTTAGTGAAAAACAGGAATGAGATTAAAATAGACATTTTTTTTGCATAAAATATAAAGTCTTAAAAGCCAGTACTATTGCATAGGCATGGAAATCCACATTGATAAACACCAGGATTTGCTAATGTCTCAATAATTAATGGCCTGACTCCAGAGCTTAATGAGCCTATACCTACTAAAAGTTAAGGTAGCCAGGATATCAGGGAAGGGAGGGGTGCATGGCTCTACTTGGCTGATATAAAACAAAGAACCTTATTAGAAAGACTCACATTAGACAGAGCTCTAATTTAAATAAAGAAAGAGAGAAGCCCTAGAAGTTCTTGGGTGCAAAGTGTACCCTATGCACTAATACACCTAAACTCAGTACAGGCTTCAGCTCATGCAATTTAGGTGCTGCAATAAGATATAAAACATAATAAATTACAAGCAGTTGTGTAAAGCCCTATTCCTAAACCTGTTGAAGTGCTGTTGTAAAGTTGTATCTGAACAAGTCACCCTCAGCAACAATCAGATAGTTTAGAAAAGCATTTTACAGAAATACATATGCAACAAGAAGTAAAGGTTGAGTAAAATCTATTAAAATTTTTTCAACAAAAGCAAAGTATTTAAACAGAAAAACAGGTAATGTATAAACAAAATATAGCACTAAAACATACTGTAAATACTAGCAGGTGCCTCATGACCTTTTACATATTAATAATTAAAATCAGAAATACTGTACAACAGAATATTTATACATTCAAAAATAGCACATATTGTCTAACCTTAATACATCAATCAAGGCATTTACAAATTCATGTAGATATTGTGCAATATGATATTTCTTAATTTTAAATTATTAATTAAGAAAATTTTTGTGAAGGCATTAGTTGATGCCACAGTACACACCTTAGACAATATTTTAAGTGTCACATTTGTAAATTTTGAAAAATTAGGAAAATTTAAACTATTTGAAATGACTCTGCTGTGTTAAGATTGAAAAACAACTGCATTTAATTGGAATTTTTCTTTAAGTAAATATTTGATTACAAATTTTAAAAGGAAAACCTCAAACTCAATTTCAAAATACTCATATCTCCTTTAACAACTTTTATTCAATTCTAAATTCTTATTTTGAATTTAACACCTTGGAGCATTTAGAACAGGGTTTCATATTCTCTGAATTTGAAAAATTCGAACTCAAATGAGTTTACAAACTTTAAATGAGAAAAACTCAAAAGTGAATTTACTAGTAATCAAAATTTACTATTGATCAAAAATCTAATTGAAAATAATGTAAGAAACAACTATGGTTTGCTTCCATTTTTTTCTCACCAAAAAATTTATATTTTTCAAATTTAACAAGTTCTAAAATTTTCAAATATTTAATTAAGGCTTGGTTGCCTACTATGTGCTGTTTTCTATAGATTTTCTTCAACTTAGTAACTATTAAGCAATACTTTATTTAAAATACTAAGTATTTACAATTTTAATGAATTAAGCATTATAATAATTATGTTTCCTCTGATTTGATTCTTGTTAGTTTTGAATTTTATTGATATTATTGGTATTGAAACTCTACCCCAAATGATCCCAAGCATAATTCTTGCAATTTCAATAAATCAGAATTAATAACAATTGTTACAATTTGAATATTTCGAAAATTTTAAATGACTACTCTTAATTTCAGTATGAATATTTCGAAATTTTTCATAAAAAGACCGCGCAAAAGGGACATTCGGTTTTTTACAGTTGGTTTTTTCAGAAAAATTATTTTCTAAGGACTGGAAAATTACTTTTCTATGTAATATATAATTGTACATTACATATGATTATCCGATGAAAGTGAAGACGGGAGAACATGGAATATGGCTGAGACCAAATTGAAGAGGATTGTTTTACGCATATCCTTATGTAATATGGCATTTTCTCTCTAGGTAAATAGGGCTGGAGATGGCAGTTTATTGAGATTTTTAGCCAAACAACAATATGCTTTAACCCCTTCCCCGCCGAATAACTCCCCCGCAAACATTCAAAAAATTGCCGAATTTTTTTACTACTTTGATTAGAAGTATTTTGCTTGTAGTTAACTAAAATCTTTTTTCAAAAATTTTAATATTTTCTATAAAATTTATTATTATTGAAATAGCTATTTCTGACAAGGACGAGTATACTCATCGGCCTTCAAATTAATCGTAGAAAGCTAAAATTAGTATCAAATCATAGGGAAATAAATACACAATTATCTGGGGCTTAAATCCAGATGTACGACAATCTCAAAAACAGCCCGCTCGCAATGACGAGGTGACTCGTTCTTGGCTTTTTTTGAATGTAAAAAAAGACGAGTTAACTCGTCCTACTAGGAAAAAAACCAAACTTCCGTGGACGAGTATACTCGTCCAAAATGGGGAAGGGGTTAAATAATAATTGTGGTGAATACTTAGTAATTAAAATTTTTTTAAAAATTAATCAACTCATAGTGGTCCTGTAACAATACTTGAAACTAAGAACTGTTTACTTTAGATACCATACAATGAATGGAAAATTGAGAAATTTAGTGATATCTAAATTAAAGCAGTAATACAGTCAGTTATGAAAATATTAAGGAATGTTAGCAATTACTGCTTATACTTTGCGTAATTTATAATAAAATTTTATTTAAATTGTGTATTGCTCCTCTGCTATTTTTATTGTAAATAGCATTGTTTCCATGTATTCTATTTTTAGCTTGAAATAATTATCGTAATCATTTTTAAGTTGTAAACTATAATTGAAGACTTTATTCAGATTTTACTTGTATTTGAATATCGAGCTAATCAGCGTTTGTCGAAATCAACGTAATAAGTTCGTTTGTTTTTCTAGTGCCCATATTCGAATAGTGAATATACTGAAATTTTTGGATAGTTTAGCGAGCCTTATTTAAAATTTGGTTTTGATCGTATTATTGACGTTTTGAACCAATTTCTTTACCATTTTGAGAGCACATGTTCTTATTTAAAACTTGTATCCATCTGAAAAGTATTAATAAAGATGTACCGAAAAATAGCAGCGAACAACCATCTTCATTTCGTTGTTCTTCACGTTCTCTAGTCTTCATTTCAGCGTAATTGGCCTAAAACATATATTTTTCTCCTATCTAAGCTTCATTTTTAGATTATCATAGTTTTTAGTTCGCAATGGTAGCAAACAAAAAGCCAACTACGCATGATAAATCAAAGGCTAAGAAAAGTAAAGCCGCCGCAAAAAGTGGAGCACCTAAAAAACGAACCTTAAAGGTATTTGAGTTTAATTCATTTTCACATTTTTTTATGAATTTAGGTTTACACCGTACGAGCATTTAGAAGACCTAAGACATTAAAGCAAACGCGAAGACCAGTCTACATTAAAAAATCTGTTCAAAAGTCTATAGCTCTCGATAAATATAAGATTTTGCGACATCCTTTAACCACGGAAAGCGCTATGAAAAAAATAGAAGATAACAATACTTTAGTTTTTATTGTAGACAGGTAAACATTTTTGTAGTATTTTATATATGTAGACTTTCGCACGAGTAAAGCAAATTGCAATTCGTGAAGTGCCTTATGTTTTGCTATGATCGGATTTCATTTTTCGCAATACGAACCAAGAAAGTAGGAAGGGTTGAAATTGAAACTTAATCATCAATGATAATCCACCATACTTAAAAGCAAATGATCGAAAAGCATTTGTTTAAAATTGCCAAGTTGAAGCTATGTGATACTCGGTTTCTATCATTTCGATATATTTGATTCCCTAAAATTCTCTCGCTATCAATGGCTCACGATCGTCTTCTAAGGTTCGTTTTCTTTTTTATCCAGCTAATTTCATAATTTCTAATCTGGAAATCGATTTGTGGTTGCCTGCTAGTCTTCTTAAACAACGCATCCTCCTGTTTCCTGTGTCTGCAGTCTATGAATTCTGCTTTTTATCTATTATTATTATTTTTATGTTTATTATGATTATTATTATTGTTATTATTACTATTATTATTACCATTGCAAGATATAAAGAGGCTGTATAAACCAAGTTTGTTTAAACGATTCTTTTAAATGTTGCAAATCATCAAATGGTTTATTAATTCTTCGATAACGCAATATGCTGTGCACTCATTATAACGTGAACCAAAATCACCAGTGCTTTAAAAAATATATATGACCAATTTTTATTTCTCCCCGTTAAAGTTGGTGTGCTGGTTTTAATGGTTATAACCACTTCTTTGGTTGCTAAGATGTTGCGCTAGGCCCTAACAACCCGGAAATGAATAAAGTATGTAATAGATTTATATCAACTACACTAAAGTTGGCATGCTGGGTTGACGATGTGTTTGGCTAGGGTGATATACTGTCAAACATTCGGCAAACTTGTTTGCTAGATATTGGTCGTACAAATTTGATAATGCACCACCTTCTTAAAACTATAATTGCGAAAATGCTGTAGACCTTTGCTTTTTTGTGTTTATGAAGTTTTTTGCGAGTAGGCTTATTTGCAAAAAACACAGAGTCCGAGTAGTGCTGCATACCTTCCGCCCGCAACTAGAATTTGAAGGAAGTAATTTTCCATTTTCATAGCTATGCGAAGTTTGATGACAAGAAATTTACAATGCTTTACTAAGTGTTCCAGGGAATATATTGCTTTGCTTTTAAACTATACAAGCAGTGTCGACGATATATACGATGAGATGCTCAACAATGGTTTTTGTTTCAAACATTTAAAGATCGTTTATGAAATTAAAAATGCTTTGCCCAATGTTTTTGCCAATTGCATTTCTGTGGGTCTTAATACGGGAAACAAACTATTGCTACATCATTTCGGCTAAAGGAATGTAGTTGATCCTTGTGAAAAGGGCAGAATGCTATATGATTGAGCTTTGACTACTTCAATGTGGTCCTCAATCAATGCGATATATATTTAGAAGGCCGTGACATCCCCATCTTGTGCATGCCAATTCATTGCATTTGGTTGGTTTTGTGAATACATGTTTGACATTCAAATCCTCCCCGCTGCACATGTAATGCATGGTTATGGCATGACCAACATTCTATAACAGCTTAAAGTAAAACGTTAAATAGTTTCATAAGCCAATCATATTCAATTAATTGACTTTCGCAAGATGATCATATGATAACCTTATCCTCAACCAAGTTGTTAAACTTCTTAGTGCTCTGAAATTATGTTTAACACCTCAGAATGTTGCTGGGCAACAATTGCTTAACTTGGTTGAAAAAATTCCATTATTTTCCTATGTGTAAAAAACTGTGAGAATTATGGGGAAAGTGATTCAACATCAAACTCTTTATAATTTTCAAATATCGATTTATCAATATTGTCATTTAAAAGCAAGTCTTCTGTAGATAGCTAAGCCCTTGTTATTGTTAACATCAAATCGATTTTTGAATTGATTTGCTATCTATTATTGTAAAATACGATTTTCTGCAATACTCCTTTTGTCTTCCTAGGTTGATATAGCTTTCATTCTCCTGTCGAGTATTATTTAAGCAGTTTTGACGATGCAAAATTCTTTTTTCCATCTTTAATGTTTCAATAGTATTTTGATCTGTTTTTAAAATCCACTCTTTTAGAGTATGCCAATTTTTTAAGAAATCGATATAAATTAGGGTTACTTTTAAGAATTTGGCACAATAAGAATGCCTTTGTCCCCTCTGATTTAAATTGAACAAATGCACCAAGAAATTCCACTTTGTCACTTTTGTTTTGTAATTGATTTAACAGTCTTTTTGCTTAAGAGTTTTCATTTGGAATTCTTCCAATATCTGTATTTTGGAAAAAACTTATGTATTTCCGCAGCAATAATTTCATTTAAAGCGTTTTTTGTGTATTGGTTGATACTAAGAAATTAAAACGAACGCTCTTGCTATATTAAATCACTTCAGGTTAAATAATTATAATGTAAATATATACGAATTTACAATCAGTTTACAGGTACCAGTGATAAAGTTTACTACTATGTACAATAGTTAAGTAATTGATAATAAACATATTTTACAGAAGTGCTATACCAATTATAAACTAATGCTACTATTGTTTACAAAGATTAAAAATTAATGACGGATATAAAATAACACATACAAAACAAAATGGCCAAAGACGCTTAAACACAGAATATATATATATATATATATATAAATGAGAGTCGCTTTGTCTAATTTTCGGAGTCGCTTAGTATGGTAGTCGCTTTGTCTAACTCATTTATATTTATTTAGCGCATTTAATGTTATTTTGATGTACAACTTCTATTTACCAGATAATATCACGATAAATATATTGTTTTTGCTATATATTTGTTTCTAAGACTAATTAGTGTAAAAAA
>CABFPE010000050.1:2192685-2210234 GCA_900660155.1 Hofstenia miamia | reverse complement strand
TCTTCTGATGCAGTCCACTGTTTCACAACTTTGGCACTGTGGCAAGGAGCACCATCTTGTTGTAGTACAGATGTTTCGCTAAGCTGCATAAACATGGGAACTTTCTCCTGAATTATTTTGAGGTAGGCCTTGGCTGTGACTCTCATTGAATAAGAAAATGCAGAGCAGCACACCCATTTGCAGTTATAGCACTCCAAACCATTACAGAAGGTGTTGAGTGGACAGTTTGTTACATGTAATGTGTGTTGAAGCTTTGGTTTCTTGGTCGTCGAATGTGTGGCCAGTATGATGTAAACTGTTCCCAAACTTTTGGCTTGTACTGTATATTATAAACAGTAAAATTCATGTAATTTAACTACGATGCATATAATAATAAATTTTTGAAAGAAAAATTGAATAATTTAAATATAAAATTACCTTTAAGGTGTCTGTTGAAATTTGTAATCTCACAAATTTCAAAGACTTGAACACAAACTTTCTCTTAAATGTGACTAGGCGAAAATGGGCCAGTATTGTCCAACACTTGCTTGTTGGTTTTACCTCGCAGATCGGTCTCCACAGGCCTCTATTAATTGCAATTTGAATTTTTGAAATCGATGATCAAATACTAGGTTTTTATACTCTTTATACTAATAAATGAACTAAATATATCAATTGTTTATTTTGATGCCCCACTACTAAATTTGATTTTTTAACATATTACTGGGAATGAATGCAGTAAAAATTCTATGTACTTCATAAATATTTCACAGTTCGTTTGTCTCAATAAAACATCTTGCAACTTAGTAATGGTGTTGTTGTATTGCGTTTCCTTGAATTCAGTAAAACAATTAAACTTTCCACACTATTTTGCAGTAACAGTCAATTAAATACCAATTAGTTATCAAAGTAAGCAAAAGTAATGACTATTTTCAAAATCACAATTCAAAGTATTCTAGAACAAAGTTCAAGGATTCCAATACAAATATTTTTTGAATGTATAAGTTTCATTTTCTCTTAAATTGCATTTACTTTAAAATATAATTGCAACATTGAATATTAAGTAACAGTATATAAAATTAGTTACATTCCATAAAAAAGGAAAAACAATTTAATAAACAAACATCAATTAGAAAAGTTTTTTAATGTATTTAAACTCTTGATCCTACAACTATTCGCAAGATAACTCCATCACTTTTATTTGAAATGGGGCTACTATATTTCAAATCGCTTAAAAGTTCACTTTCAATTGTGTGGCTGGGGCGAATTGATGCACTATGAAAATTGTTCGCTTCTAAAAACTCACCATCTGTAGTTTCTGCATATTTGCCAACCACATACATCCCAGATAGAGGTTAATGGTTTTGAAATTTTAACTTTGGTTCAGTTCAGATCAGTTTTGGGGCAAAAACGGCGGTTTCGCTTTGGTTTCAGTTTTGTTCTGTAATGAACAAATGTAATTTCGAAGCTATATTTTCTTATGGTTTTACAAGATTAATTTTAAGTTTTTCTTAGTCTTAATGAGAGAAGAAGCATTGACACCAGAAAAACTGCATTGCTTCTTGGTGATGGTGTTCAATCCAATTGAACCCATGCGTTCTGATGAAACATTTGTTGCCTGAATTGCCAACCACTTTTTCGCCAGTAGTGAGAGCTTTGGCAGATTGGCAGCAGAAAGTCTCCACCGGTACAAAACATCCCCTTGTGGTCCTAGAGGTTCCATAGATAAGTATGTCTCAAATTCTGTTAGATTTGTTGGTTCGCTGGATTTTGTCAGTTTCCCAGCCAGTGATTTAACTATTTCAGACTTGTAATTCTTTGCTGGAATGGGCTGATGATCATCACATGGAATTTTTGTGGTATCTAGGATTTCTCCAAGCTCCTCTGTGATGATTTCCTTTGCTTTCTGCACCTGCTCTTCATTAAATAGCATGGATTTTTACCAAGGATTCAGCATTGTGCTCACTAAATAGAGTGGATTGTTTTCCAAATCCCAGAAGTGCTTGTTGAATCTTGCCAGAAAAAACGTCTTGAAGTGTTGTAGTGAGTCAATGGTGACAGATTCCAAACTTGCCTTGACTTCCTGGAGAACTGGGAATACTAAGCTAATTGTCACATATGTGCTGCCACAAAATACCTCTGTGGCTTCTTCTAAGGGCTTGAGCAATGAAATAGCTTCTTCCATCACTTGTCACTCTGCAAATGGATGGGCGTTTGGTGGGTTTTCGCTTCATTTCATTTTCTCTTTGTCTGACAATAGAGTATTGATTTCATTGCGGTATTTGATCTCAGCTTTCCGGAG
The DNA here is from genome assembly GCA_900660155.1 of Hofstenia miamia. Lineage (NCBI taxonomy): Eukaryota > Metazoa > Xenacoelomorpha > Acoela > Hofsteniidae > Hofstenia > Hofstenia miamia. The sequence goes on along the minus strand of CABFPE010000050.1, from coordinate 2,207,953 downwards.
ACGCAAAGTAGTTCCTCAATGTTCTTTGATGCTCACGGGCATTTCCACTAACTTCTCAGGATTGTTTGCTTGCTGCAGTGCATGAAATTTGCAATATGCTACATCACTTTTGTTTATGAAACTTACTATTGTCTTGCTTCTTCTTGCTGTCGCGATTTTCACTAATTCATCAGCCTCAAAAGAATCTCCAATCACCAGTTGGATTGCATCTGCCACACATGGTATGTTACTGAAGTGTCCTACATTAGCTGCTCTGATCATGTTTGCGGCATTGTCAGTGATCGCCCCGTCACACTGAATTATGTCCAGACCCATAGAAGACAAGAGTTTGGAAACTTCATTGGCAATGTTTAATCCAGTATGATCCAATCTCATTGAAAAGTAGAACACCCAATGCAAAACGTGTTCAAGTAGAACTTCTTCCCAATGTAGCTGATTGTCACCTCCAATCGATTTTCCTTGGAAACTGATTTCCAAAAGTCAAATGTCAGAGCAAAATGGTTGCTGTCTTCATAAATTTTCTTCTCCAATGCTGTGTTGCACTTTTTCACAAGCTGAGGTGCAAATTTCTGATGGCAAATTATACCACGAATCCAGTGTTTTCAGAAGATTTCGAAATGTAGGCTGGTTAATGAAGAGATAAGGCAGGTATGAGTCTATTATCATGAGCGAAATTTGCTGTGAAATGGTTTTTTCTTTGACATTATTCAAATCATATTGAATGATTGGAGCCGCGAAACTAGTAATCTAGAACTGATTAGTAAGTTTTTGGGCTTATGGTTTCTTATTTTCACTGATTTTTTCTCCATAAACAGGATGGTGCTCCTAAAGTTTGCAAAATTATAGCAGAAACCAAGGTTAAATCATTGTTTAAGAAATGCGAATTTTTACCTTAAGATGTCTCTGAATATTGCCCGTACTCCCACTTTCTGCTTTCACTGGTTTATAACACATATTGCATGTATTTCAGCATGAATCCTCTGTCTTGGAGAAGTATCCACAGATAAGACTCCTCTCAGCAGGCATTTCGTAACTGAATGTTAAAGCTTGATTGACCGCACCAACAAGTGGCGTCAACTAGTTTTTGGCCAAGTAGAATACTTGCATGTGCGCTACTAATTCGCACATACACTTGTGGCGTGGTGTTGCAATTTCAGCCAGTGGAGCGGAAGTATTACACAGCTACTAATTAGCAGTCATTAAAAACTGTTTGAAACCGTGCTAGTGAAAATGAGTTGGTTCAGTTTTGGTCTGTGTGAAAACTGCGGTTTCAGTTTTGGTTCAGTTTACCATCAACCTCTAATCCCAGAATTCATTCAGTTGGCTTATTGCTTTTACTGTTCTTCTTAGATCTATGATATCTATTTTATCTGTGCTTATGTCAAGCATATCATTTGAAATGAACATCTCAGTTACATATGTGGACTGATAGTGGTGTGTGGCCTGACTTTTTCCATTAATGAAAACGCTTGTGGAAAATACATAGCTAGGGATTGATTTACCAGCACAAACTGTCTTTTCCTTCGCATAGCTTGCATTGGCACATGTCTTCAACAATATCAATTGACTTTAGAATGACATTTTCCTCATACAGTCTAAAGCCAAAAAATGCAGATGAGTAATGCAATGATAGGATGGCAACTTCAACAGCTTTTGTTAGATAGCACATCAGTAACAGAAATCGCGTTTTGATAATCTTGTTGCTGTCACTTCCAAAATACTCCATACTAGAGGGTTCCAGTACACAGACATTTGAACGAATGCCTATTCCTTCACTGGTAAACAGTTTTGAGGTCTGTGTAGTGTGAGTGAAAATTGCAAAAGTTTATCAGGATTTATTTTCCAAATGTTTTTATACTATTTATACTAATAAATGAACTAAATTTATACTTCCAAAATACTCCATACTAGAGGGTTCCAGTACACAGACATTTGAACGAATGCCTATTCCTTCACTGGTAAACAGTTTTGAGGTCTCTTGTGTAGTGTGAGTGAAAATTGCAAAAGTTTTTCAGGATTTATTTTCCAATTAAATTTATACTATTTATACTAATAAATGAACTAAATATGTCAATTGTAAAGAATTATTTATTTCTGTTTTAGGAGATCTAACAAGAAGCAGATTGCTAGAGCTGTTAAAGATATGTATGATATTAAATCCAGCAAAGTCAACACACTGATTCGTCCAGATGGCTTGAAAAAAGCTTTTGTTCGATTGACTCCTGATTATGATGCACTTGACGTTGCAAACAAAATCGGAATTATATAAATATATTGATTCCGCAGTTTGTTTTTCATTTAGTTACAATATTGAATTTTTTTATTATTAATAGCGCAATTTATTAAATTCTGTCTGATTCACCTATTTTAGGTTTTTCTAATCATTGAATATTACACCAAATATAATATTTTTAATAAATAAAAAACATATATGTTTAAATTTTCATAATTTGCAACAATTGTTTAATTATAAACAAAAAACAGATATGTATAATTTTTAGTAAATTGCTGCAATTGTTTTTATACAAAATAGGGAATTCCATCTCATTAATTTCAGTTTTATTAGATTAAAAATTAACTATGCAGATGTAAAAATGGACTACTACTCAAATTTTCTCCAATCAAATAACTCCAATCTTAATTTAACCAATTTATTTAATCTATGTAAAAGTTTAAGGTGATTAAGTAACCAGAGAAATGCTAATTTTTCAGATGAACTTTATAATTCATTTGTTGTCATATGATATCATATGGTCCAAAAATTGCCATCATTTTTAATCCTTCACGATTTCCTAGGGAATGTGGGGAAATTCAATGTAGACCAGTTCACGTTGCAGATAATAGAATGGATTTCTTGGACATGAAATTGATTTTCAACATTCGTCTATGATTTAAGATCATAAAAGTTTTGGTCCATTTCAAATTGAATTATTAAAGATACAAATGGTTATCTGTTGATTCAACATTTATTTCATGTGAATGATATAGAAAGGATTTGATATAAAAAATTAATGATGATTTAAAATTAGTAACAATGTTTAGCCTTCAGCTGTTTGTCCATAGACTTTCTTTAAATCCTTTCAATTATTTGCAATAGCAAGAAAACCATAAATGTACCACAAATTCAATTTTATATTTTTGACATACATATTTACATATATTTTCTTAATATACTACATTTCCAATAAATAAGTTGCCATTTCCTGATTCTATAAAATATTTAAGTGCTTATTAACCAATTAAAAATAGGCTTGATTTGAAAGTTCAGAAGAGTCTCCTCTTTGTTTTTCACTTTAAATCCGCCTTTGGCCCTTTGAGTTTGGGCATGGCATGCCTCAATTGGTTTGGGATATCTTTCTTCATCTCAAGAAGCAGACAAAGTTCTTTGTTCAAATCTTATAAATACATGAAGATTGGGTATGAGATTTAATATAAATTTTCACCATTGCATTATAACTTGTTACCCTATAAACCTATTAATGTTCATATTTTGCTCATTCAATTATATTTTCAACAAAAAGTGTAATGATTTCATTGCAAATGATTGGTCTTGTGGAGCTATCTATTCCCTGTTCACTTGGTAGTGAGGACTTGATTAGAAGTCAATGTAGCAGAGTTATGTATAGTTAGGTATAGTCCTAGCCCATTACAATGGGACACCTGAAGTTCTTGTGACACCTATAGCTATTTGCCATGTGGTAATGGACTGATTCTATTGGACGCCACCTAGTGACGAAATATTTTGACAAAGTTAAATTGAACAAATTAAAATTTTTTGACAATGTGTTCAGACCAAATTGGGAATTCTTGATTTTTAGGATTTAGGTAAACTGATATTTTTATGACAAATTTCACTTAAGGTGTGTGTTGTAACAATGATTAAACATGCAACACTATGCTTGCAGGAAAATAATTCATAGATCCAAAACCCAAAAAGTGATGTTACATTTGCATTAGAATGTATTTCTAAGTGCGAATATCAAAGCAAATATGATATTGTGCATAAATTTAAAATGAAAAATCCGCTTGAATTTCCTGCTCCAAAAACCATAAGCACTTTCAATCTTTTGTGTGTCAAGATGATTATTTGATAAACAGAAACCATGTATGACTATGATGTGTAAACTAGAACAAAGAACAAAGAAATTTTGTAAACATCACCACTATTTTAAAAATTAATTCTATTACTAATTATTTACTGTCAAATAGCCATGGGTGTTTCGAGAACTTCAGGATGTCCCATTGTAACGGGCTAGTGCTCTATTTAACTACTGTTACTTTGTTGAAACTATTAGCGCCTTTTAAGACTTTATTAAAGGAAGAGCTATTGATGCTCCACAAGCTGTTTTATGATATGCAGTTGACAATCGCTTGCATGAATCAAGAAACACAACTACATTTTTCCGTTAAAAACCCAAAATTGAAATGGAATTTACTCTTTACATACACCAAATAAAATATTCAAAAAATTTAATAAAATTGTTGTATAATATTTAGACATTTGTTGCCTTGAAAGAAAAGTTTTTACTCTGAAAAAATTAAAATATTGTCTAAGCACGTTTCTAAGCAATGGATTGATGCAAAATTCTTTGTTAACGGAACAAAAGAAATCTAAATGGAAGGAATGCAAATTTTCTCAAACCACAAGCAAATATAATGCTTATAAAAATGAACGTAATATGTGCAATATTTACAGACGAAAAACCTATAATAAATATTTGTGCAATTTAGGCAATTATATTGATATGAATACTCCCTTTGCATTAAGTTTGAAATTATTCAATCTTTAAGGAACAACTCTTGCGCTCCCTCTATGATTCCCACTTGGTGCATAATAATTGCTCCATATTTTTAGCTGAGTCACTTTCATACATTATAAACGGGTGTATTAGAGATTCGACGGATCTTTACCCCAATATTTAAGATTAAGTTTGTTAAATGAATGGATAACATGTTGCAAAGACAAAATTAGTGTGCCATGGTAGATTAAACTAACATACCTACCTAAATGTAACTAAAAAACAATATTCAAACTTTCTGGTGCGGATTATTCTTGAGGATTTACGTTAATTAATAAGGCTGCTATTGGTTTGCCTAAAGATGCAAACATTGACCATGTAAAATTGATATTATTTTTCGAAAAACCCATTTTTAAATATTTTTCTACCTCAAAATTTAAAATTATTTGGATCTAAGTTTTTCTTCGGTATTTATTTCAGCACTATAAAATTATAATTAAAAACAAAAATAATCAATTGTTTGAAGTTGTAGTATACAATGGTTATATTTTTGGGGCTTCTATATAAAAGGGAATTGCTTACTAAATTTTGACTATTGACTTATGATTGACCTAGTTATTACAAATATGCATGAGTTTTATTGAACATAAGGGTCTGGTAAAGAAAATAGAATTTTTAACTGCTCCACAGAAGATTGTTTAGTATTAACATCAAAAGACAAGTGCAACCTTATAGAAATTATTACACCAACAGTTTATTAAAACTGCAATGGACCTATCAAACTTGAGCTTAAAATTAAAAGGATTTAAATTTCTTAATCATGATTATTGCATTACAAAGAAATTACTGCACCTTAACCAGAATGGACACACTTGCAATCTGATTTCTTAAGTGAACATCTGTAAATAGTTTGTTTTTGTGAAGGTGTTTATGCCAACTTTTGTGCACTAATCAGGCATATAATTGTTATTGCATGATTAATAGACATTTCTTGTTAAGACATTTCCTGAGTTTTCCAAAGTGCTACATCTTTGATCTGGCACAGATGTATTTCAAGTATTATACTGAAAATAGTGACACATGAGCTTGCATGCAATACATATTCTGTTAAATATAACCGCTTCATTTCTTAACCAAGATGCCCGAATATCGGTATTTTTCGGGATGGAGGTGGGGCGGATTGACCCATAGGACAGGGTAAGGTGGTGCAAGATTTTTCTAAAGTAGGTACCCATGCGGCAAAAGTGGGGCAGAAACACTTTTTAGTTCAGAAAGATTGAAGTAAGAGATTGCCCATTTTAGAGATTGCAAAAACATTTTTTTTAATCAAAATTCCTTGCTTAATAAATACTTGGAAAATTTAGTCGCATTTTGACAAATTAATTACCATGAATTTTAGCTCTTAGTGAAATTTGATTCTTTTCAATGATATCAGCAAGATCATTTTGATCTGATGCATAGTCAAAATGTTTCGCAATTAGATTAAAAGGGTGCAATTTTCCTTTCATAAATGTATTACATAAAATATTAGCTCTATAAAAGCTTTACACAGTCAAAATTAAATTTCATTTTTCTATTAATAAGGTTAATTATATGTATTGGTATCAGGTTTGTTATTAGAGATGACATATAAAAAAATGACTCTGTATCTTCTAGGAATTAAGGATTCAAAATATTGAAAATTGTCGTAGAACAAATATGGGGTAATAAAACATTGTAAGTAGTTTTGGAGTAGAATTTTTTAGTAGACCGATTTGAGGCAGTAGAATATAAAACGTGCGGCAGGTGTCAACACGTGGACATGGTGCAGGACAGTTCACAAAAATACGCCCACTTCCATCTCTGATCTAGAATTAAAGTTAGTTATTTTTATAATAATTTAATTTTATAAATTGGGGTGTATTGAGACATTCTTCAAGTTAATCAAAAACATACCTCCTTATAATACACTAAAATGTCGGGATTTATAAAATTTAAGATGAGACATTTTACATGTGTTGAGTATGAAAAAAAGAGATCTTTCATTAATGCAATCATTAGAACCTGGAATTCACTAATTTAAGAAATTAAAAATATTTCTGGTAAAGCATGGTTACGATACATATTTTATAACAATGACAATGCGATAACTCATTATAAATTTATCAATAGCCTGAAAGATTTACTTTTGCGATTTTGGTATAATCACTTCTACGAAATTGGGGACATTGTTATAACGATATACATGTTTATACATGTCACATACAATTCGAAAGCTACAAAGATTTAAATTTTTAATTTGCATCTATTTGATTTTATTATTGCTTTTTCATTCAAATATATTGCTACAGGAAATAAACTACCGAAGTTTGTGCTTGTTCTGAAATAATTACTGAAATGTATTTTTATATAATATTGTGACTGTCCATTTCATCCAATTAAAAATTTTTTTTTCTATGTGAAACATAGGCAGCAAAGCTTTCTGCCATGCTCCAATTCGTAGTAGTTTTGCTACATAACATAACCCTGAAGATGTAAAGAAATTCCTATTTTGTGAAGACTGTAAAGTCAAACACCAAATTTTTGATATTTTAGTTTACATTTTCCATGTCTTTTTGCAAAACCATGTCCAATGATTGTCATAATACAATAACTAACTTCTTAAACAAGTAGATTTCATGGATTATTTTTTTTCAATTTGTGGTTGTAACGTCCGACATTTTGTGGGGTTGGATGTTACAAGAGCCATTTACATTTCTATTAATTAGCGTGCACTCTTACAACTTTGCGCTTAACCTTTTTGATTTAATGAGGTGGACAAGACAAGTGGTAAGTGTGTACGCGATTCCAACTTTGTTGTAAACTATTAATTGATGTATTACGATTTTGTCATTTCTCACGGAGAAAAAATTTAATCGCTCATTATTATTCACATAACTGATTAAAAGTAGGCAAGATCCTTTCAAAACAATGTCTTCTTTCTTCAGGCTGCTTGACTGCATTGGTTGTAGTGCATTTTAAAATTATTAAAAATGGCAATAAATATATAATTTAGCTCTATTAACGATTTATTATTAATTCCGTTTACATTAGTTCCTTTAAATTTAACATTTATTCAATTTATATATGTTGTGGAAACAGAATCAACATGGACATTATGATAATGCTGTCTGTAAATGGTTAGTTACCACAAATGTGGTAATGTTCAAAAATATACTTCATTTTTGATGACTTGTTCCCGACATTTTTGCCAATCCTGGTTTTTAAAACGAAGATCGAAACTGGATTATGTTTGTGCTAATCCTGCTGAGTTTGAGATGCAAGATTTCTTACGCTATGATTATAGATGTGTTCTATACTTCATCTCTTAAATGAATAGTTATTCACTAACTAATGTGTAAAATGAGTCTAAATTGAAACGTCCGACCCAAGAATACCATATTATGTGAGCAAATTGCCTGAGTAAAAATAGCTGCTGTTAAAGAAAATATTGAAATCTATTACCAATACATATATGTGAACTCAAAGTAACATATTGTAGGCACCGAATCGTTTTGGGCAGAATATGACAGCATTTCTAAAAAATATTCATGTTTGTGTGTCCCTTTTATGTAACGTCCGACACCAAATGTTAGTTTTTAATTTTAAATGTACCCAGTTGAGTTGGTGAAAAGTTGACATTGGCAATTTAAAAAGTAAGCAAAGGCTTTTATTTTCTAAAAGAATTAGATGTAATCAGAATAAGTTTACTTTTCAGAATAGTATTAAAACCATAACGTTCTACCTTATGGAATTGACTATATATGTGTTGTGTGTTGTGATTTTAATGACGCTATTCAGATAATATATTTACAGATGTTGCTGCCTATATATTTAGGTTAACAGCTGATTTGCACGCCATTTCTGCATCGTTATATAGAGACATTGTAATTGGCTCCTAGCTGAGATAAACATTCATCACATTTATTTCTATATATTAATTTTTTGTTTTGCTTGTGTTCGTAAGTGTGTGCATTTCCATTAATTTGCAACCCCTGCGCATGCTTTTGTCAGAGTGTATTTGGATTGTTAACTTCATCGTATTAATGTTTAAATAATCAAGGCGTCTTTGGTACGCATTGAAATAAGTCACAATATATTCTTAGCAATAAAACTGTATTAAGATGCAAGATGATTAAATATAGACAGGAAGGAAACACTGTGTTCTGCATGATTGGAAATTATTGCCTCTAAATTGACGATTCATTGAATATGTGATGTATGGGTTTAATTTTTGCAAATTTACGTTCTGTTGGCACAATGTATGTGAAATGTGAGTTTATGAATATTTGGCAGGATGTTCACATAAGAATTCATTTGAATGTAAATGGTCATCTGTATTTATGTATTTCTAATTGCTTTCATTTCCAAATCAACTCAAGCCGACGTTGGCATTCCATGTTTTGAAGCTAATGAGACTTTCGGTAAGAGCTCATGAATATTTATTTAAAAATGTGCAGTATTAGTTTTTAAAATTATATGCCATTTAAAGAAATTGAGTTGAAGTTTCTTAGTTGTACAAACCAGCTTGCAAGGAAATTCAGTAGATTATTAGAAAATTGCAAGCATTAAACACACAATGATCATTGCTCTTTCCGTTTCAATAACGGTTTTGTCTATTGTACACATTCAGATGGATTGATAAAAGGACATCATTTTTAAGACAGGATCTTTGTTGACTTAAGTAAATATGTCAATATTAAACAACAAGCAGGAAATATTGATATTTTTCGTATGCTACTTTTACATATAAGAAGGGCATTGTGAACTTTTGCAAAAAATTTTAAAAATATTACAGTATTAAACTGTTTTAGAAACTTCTACATATACCCAATTGAAAAAACGTGGGAATTCTTCAAAAATTATCATAGGCTACTTTCTTTAGATATTTTCAAGGAAATTCATAATACGCAAATAAAATTTACAATAGTCCACCTCTATTAAGTAAAGCAGAGGATATTTTTTGTTTGGACGAAAGATTTAATTTTGCAACAAGTACATTAAGGTGCATAAGATGAAAAATATCTTTTTTCATTGTCAAACGCTTTCTTTTTTAATAGTGAGTTCAGGGTTTACGAGACCTCAATGAAGTTGGTCTCGAGTCTCATCTGTCAAAAAAAGTCTCGAGTCTCTCTCTCGGCCGAGACCAAGCTTAAGTCTCGTCTCGAATCGTAAAGTCTCGGAATTTGGTCTCGAGTTTTGAAAAAGTATCTTCTTGTCTCGTAAATGCTGAGTGAATTATCCATGTAGAATTCACATCTCATCTACATTCAGTAGCAACTGTGACTTAATGCAATAAACATCAATAGCTATAAAAGCTAATATTGGCGAGATCACCATCTTACAGTGATATTAACGAGTTTGTAAACTTCAATTCCGAAAGACCTTTTTGAATTGATATAAATGCGTTAAATCTTCGCATAATGTTATTTAAATTTAACCAAATTTTTTAAGGGGAATAAAAGAAAAACAATTATAGTATATCTTACCTAACTAACAACAACATGTACGGAGAGTAGTTTTCCAGGGGCCTTGCAGTTATATTAGCCATTCTGTTTTTCGGATACTATCAGGGTAAAATACATTGTTTCCACCCTAATTTGTAGAATTCTGCTTTTGTATATGGATAAGTTCTTACCCTAGATATTTAGATATTGGCTCCAAATTTACGATCTTCAATTATTCTTCTTTTATGAAGTTTGAATTTTCTGGAAGATATCTGACCTCATTTTACTCATTTATGCAAAATGCTAGTTGGGCTAGCTTTTGGGTTGCACCTGAATGGAATTCAACGAAAAACTTTCAAATAGGTCGTAAAAATGAACGATTATGCAACCCAGTTGTTCCTAATGAACCAAAAGAAAATATACTGCCTTTCGATAGTTTATTTGACTACTACAATGTTAGTGAAAACAATTGCAATGTTTCATTTCAATATGACAACATCACTAGAGATATTCACATCGAATATAACGTTACAGTTGATGAATTTGAAGAACTTGTCAATACATTTTACTTCAAATCAACGCTATATCTGTGTAATAAGAATAACGGTGAAGTCATTGCCCATGAAAATTCAAAAGGACTTCTGATTGGTGAGTTTTCTGAGCCAGTTGAATTGGTCATGCTTCCAAGCAGTACTGCAAATCAAGTTATTTCAAACACTACATTAAACACTACATTCAATCAGATCAATTCAAATATTACATCCTATCAAAATAACACAAATGATACATCCAATTATAACACTACTATCTTGAGCACTTTTGCAGCAACCACTTCACCGAAAAATAATTGGCTGAATGATTACGGTATTTCATTATTTTATATATTTTCAATAATAATATAAATATGTGTTGATCCAAGCTAATTGATAAAATGCATGGTTTTTCATGATAATTAAAGAAAAACACAAATTAGTTTTAACAAAAATATTCACATCAATGGTTTTTTTCCAAGAAGAATGTGAGCACCACAAAATTGTTACTGACGCCAGATTTTCAGCCACTTAATTAACGGAACAGTGAGAGACAGCATAGTTGGAAAGTTGTCAAGGCAGCATTATTCTTTTGAACTTTAGTTTCTCAGTGACCTGTTGTATCAATGAAATGATTCTGTATCTCATTTCTATTTATAACATTTACGATTTCAAATATGATCTGATATAAATTCCTGTTTAGTCCATTTATTGAAAATTTTTTAGTTGAATTTGCAAAAAAGTCAGGAATAGTTTTGTTCATATCTGCACTCTATGTGTAAGTAAAGTTTTTTCTAGTCATATATCTAGTCATATATATATATATATATAGAAGTAATTATACTGAGCTTTGCAATATTCATTTTTAAACGCTATGAAAAATATAGACCGGTTTCGATTCGGAAAATCANTAACCAAATTCAAAGTTTAAAAAAGAAAATAACAACTATGAATACAAATTTAAAATGGACAAAGATCGTTCCTATATTTACATCGTATAAAACTAAAGATATGTTCCAAAATAAAGATCCAATTCCAAAGAATTTAGTTTCCTCTGCTGTCTACAATTATAAATGTGATGATTGTGAAAAATCATACGTCGGGGAAACAAAACGACATTTGGTAACAAGAATGAAGGAGCATATTAACGGACACCTAAGATCAGAAATATTTATGCATGAACACCAAGCTAAAGAAAAGAATTTTTACATACAACTAAGAACAAAACATCCTAAAATAGGTGAAGCTTTAATCATCAAGCAAACAAAGAAACATCACTTACTAAATAAGCAACAAAGCATGATAACATTAAATTTATTTTAGGTACGGGGCAAAATTTTTCTAATGTGGGTATCCGTGGGGCAAAAACACTTTTTGTTAAGAAAAAGTGAATTAAAGATTGCCAATTTTAGAGATTGTAAAAGTACAGTAGGTCCCACATTATTACTCACCCTGAAAAAATACAGATTTATCTGGCGTTTCAGGCAATGCTGTACTTTTCTACTTATGTTGCTATATAATTGTTATTTTCTAACTTTCTAATACAATTCATGTTTGGTGGTATTTGACTAAGGTGTTTGAATGATAATTAAAGACTACTTTGCCTATATAAATGGAAACTTTGAGAAAATACAAAAATATGCTTGAATTATAGGGGTGACTAATAAAGTGGGACCGACTGCATGTATTCAAATCAAAGTTCCCTGCTTAAAAAAAATTGATTTACTTGGAAATTTAGTCGCATTTTGAAAAATTAATTACCATGCATTTTTCATAGCTCTTGGTGAAATTTGATTCAATGATATCAGCAAGATCATTTTGATTTGATCTGTAGTCAATAGGCTTTCTAATTACATTGGAAAGAGTATAATTTTCTTTGCATAAATGTATTACTTAAAACATTAACTTTATAAAAAGCTTTATAGAGTCAAAACTAAATTTCATTTTGCCATTAATAATGGGATTCATATGCATTGGCATCACGTTTATTATTAGATTCCTATTGGTTGTAATAGTAGAGATGACATTTTAAAAGATGATTCTGCATCTTCTAGGAAGTAAGAATTCAAAATATTTGAGTAGTGGTGTGCTGTAGTGCAATGAAAATTGTAATAGAACATATATGAGGCAATACAATATCGTAAGTAGTTTTCTAGCGGAATTTTTTAGTAGGGCCATTTGGAGCGGTAGCATATAAAATGTTGGGCTATGTGGGGTGGTAGAATATAAAACGTTTAGCAATGTGGGGCAGTAGAATATAAAACGTGGGGCAGATGTCAACATATATATATATATATATATATATATATATATATATATATATATATATATATGTATAATATTGCACATATATTTGTACGTAGCCATTTATGTTGAAAATTTTGATTAGATCAAATTTCTCTGGTACATTCAACAAAAACATTTTCAAACAATTTTAGAAAATTTGGGAATTCTGGGAATTTAGACACATATATGGGTGTGTTTCTCTGTCATGGTGACAAATTGTGAAAAGTTTATTCCTGTTTTTGATGTACATAAAGAATTCGATTTTTGTAAAAACTCTCAAATTCTTTGTATACTCAATATTTTGAAAACAAAGTGGTCCAAGGCCAATGGCAGCAATAACTATTTTGTTTTTTAATCAAACCACCCAAGTGCCGCGTTTAGGCGTATCGTGAACAAACTCAAAAGCTGTCGCTTAAGTCAGGTGTTTCAAATTTTAGAAATCTTCATTATTTTAGCAAGTTATGAGCGTTTAAAAATTTTTATTAAAACCCTGGGATATTTAGGGTTAGACAACTGCATTTATTTGCGGCATGTTATTTAGTCATTAGTTTTACAATTCTGATAATGTAGTACTTATCAATCACGCCGATTGCAATTCCAACATGATGGGTTCTAGTAGCATATGAAAAGCTCAACCCGAGTACAAAATGACACATATCCAATCAATTAATAATTTCATTTTCAACAACTCGTAATGTTAGCAAAAGACTCGGAGTTATCATATAATATTGCAGTCCAATAACAATGTGTTTAGAGCGTTACTTCTAGTAATTCTTGGTGTCACTAAGCTTCAAGATGGACGATGTAGCTGAATGGAACAAAAACTGAAGATCAAATGTATTGCTCATTGCTTTAATTCATCAATTTAATTATATCGATGAATGGAAATTAGGAATTTTACTGATTTTCTGTTATATTTATATATTATTAGATTTTTTTTAATTTAGTGCTTAATTCACAATAAATTTTTTTCTGTTAATATCTAGAGGGCATTATATTAAAAAAGTCTACGATTAAGAGTGGAAGTGTGCCGAGCCGAAAAGAAATTTAAGGGGGTTAGACTAAGCCAAATAATAAATGAACTGCGGGCTAGAATTTTTCGCCAATCTTGCAGAGCAGTATGTTTGAAACAATTTCCATTAATTTATCAATTTTCTTTGTAGCATTTATTCGACATTCCAGATGTACTAATAGGAATTTATGTTATTACATGGGGTAAGGCCTGTATATATTGATAGGATGTTTGAGTGTAGCTCAAAGCCAAAATTCAGCTGTAGAGAAATTAGGTGATCAATATGGCCACACTTTTAAGTGCCAACTGCTGATTTCATTTCTATGTTTCAGCCTTGGATAATTTTGACACACTTGGCATTATGGGGCAAGGTGCAATTCTTCTGAAAAGTTGTTTTAGACAGCATCACCTTTGCATCAGAGCTGGCAGGGCATGAGCAGGGGTGCACCCAGGTTTTTTCTGAGGAGGGGAACAATTCTATCTCTCTTTCTCTAGTCAAGCAAATTTATTGCTAAAATAAACAAACAAACAAATACTACAAACTACTATGTATGTATATTTACAAAATTAAATATATTCACATTTACTTAAAGGGCGTAGATTTCAAATGTCAAATGAAATCTGTCCATGCGCTTAATTTGTTTGATATTCCTATTAGTGATTGTTTGGATAATAAAATTTTTTTAATTTTTCTTCTAAAATGTTTATAATTTTGTTCCTTTGTTTCGAGATTTAAGTCATTCCATAATCTAAAAGCTTTAAATGAAAATGAATCTGGACGATTAATACTACTATGCAAATTGTGGTTTCTATCACTGGTTCTGATATAATTGCTTAAAAAGTGCGTAGATTTTGAATTGTGTACATACTTGTGTATCATACAAAGAGTTTGATATTCGATAAAGTACAATGGTGCAAGAACATTGCCACCTTTTATAAAAGTGCTCACTGATTTATGCTTATCAATATAATTCAGAGTTCTTATTGCCCAATTGAATATTTTTGCTAGTGATGATCGATTATTTGATGTGATATTTTGGAATAAAAAACAACAATAGTTAAAGTTACTTAGCACAAAAGAGTTAAGCATTTGTGATTGAAAGGACTGCCCTACATTGCGCAAATGATATAAATATTTAATACCAGAGGCCATTTTCCTACATTTTGATGAAAAAAATTCAGTAAAACGTAAATCTCTATCAATTACTACACCAAGATAATTAATAGAATTGCTTT
>CABFPE010000050.1:2160487-2192194 GCA_900660155.1 Hofstenia miamia | reverse complement strand
AAACGGCATCTAATACTGTTCTTTGAGGAACACTTAGATTAGTAGTAATATAATCAGAATAATTGCTGTTAATTTTTTTTTACCTGTTGTCTTCGGTTACTTAAGAAATTTATAATGAGATTCTTAGCACTTTTACTGAAAGCTTGATTTTCTAATTTGCTTTCTAAAATATTAAAATTCATTGAATTAAAAGCTTTACTAAGATCCAATAAGGCAATAGATGTCGACAAATTGTTATTCAGATTTGATTTAATTTTTTCTGTAATAGATAATATTGCGTCGGTTTTACTATACTTAGGCCTAAATCCAAATTGGTTATCCGATAGAATACTATTGTCATTGAGAAAAGCGTAAATTTGCTTAGCTAAGAGCTTCTCAAAGATTTTAGCAAAGAGATGTGTAATACTAATGAGTCGATAATTGTTTGGGTTGGAAGGATCTCCTTTTTTATAAACAGGTGAGATGTCAGAATTTTTTAAGATAATAGGGAAGTTATTCTCGATAATGCATTGATTAAATGCTACAAGAAGATATTGTCCAAAATTATGTAATATGAATAGAAAAATTGTTACATTTTGAACAATAGATTGCGACAATTCTATCTCATGGGATTTTCGAAAATTCCTCAACCTCTAAAAAAATTGGTTACATTTAAACAATAAACTGCAAACAAATGCTTGTCAACAAAACATATTTCAATGACGTCAGAGATACACCCCCGCCAATATACACGGCCCAGCAGAGGCCAAAGGTCCCTTTCGACCTATCAGAAAAAAGTGGCACGGCCTTGCCTCGGTCTCACTACTGCCATAAGCATAGTACATGTGATGCAATTATTTCAATTACTGAAAAAATTTTGTCAAATAAATCCCAAAATCAATCCAGTTGCATAACCAATTTAGTTTTAAGCAAAGCTTTTAATTCAATGAATTTCAATTAAACTTAAAAATTACGAATTTCAACAAACTTCAAATTAGTTACTTCTGAGTTTTTTAGAAAACAGAAAGCAACGTGCATTAATAAATAATGTGAAATCTGGATATATTACAACCGATCGAGGAGTGCTTCAAGGCACAGAACTAAGGCCAATTATATTTGCAATATATGTAAATGACATAATTAAGCATGTAAATCACAGTGAAATATATCAATTTGCTGGTGATACCTGCCTCATAAATACTGATAATGTGCATTTAGGGAGACTAAAAATTTAAAAAATGATATTGAAAATCTCTATTTATTTCACATCCAATCAATTAAAAATCAATATTGAAAAAACGCAAATCATTATGCTTTCTCTCATTCTGTAAAAGAAATTACAAACAAGATCGCAATTACTGTTAACAGCGTTCAGATAAAAGGGATTATGTTTCATATCTAGGTGATGATATTGACAAAAAAGATTTAAAATTTCATAATTTTGTCCTAAAAAGATAAAAAGTGGCTTCTGGCGTTAGATACTTATACCACCTCAGAAATTTCGGACCAGATAATCACGTTCAACTATTGCATGTGTTTAGTTTATCGCAATTACTTATTGTTCATTTTATTTATTCATCTTAATACAAAAAGCCTCTATATATTATCAAAAACATTTCATTGGTCATTAAAAACATTAAATTTGCATGTAGGCATAATCATGTTACGCAGTAGCGTCAAACCCCTAAAAATAAGGGGGCTAGAGGTTGAAACATTTTTGTGTGAATTTTGTCATAGTTACTAGAATTTGTATAAGTAAAGTTGCTATATTAAACCTTTTGTAATGGGGTGGTTAGAATTTTATATTTTATAAAAAATTTCTTAACTCTAACCTGCTTAAGAATATACAAAACTCTTCATATATTTTTCATATATTTCACTAAATCTTAAAGATATGCAAAATCAGAAGGCAATACAGGATAGAGGAGTGTTTCTTCTTTCACGTTCTAAAACCATCCACCATCACAGTCCCATTAAGGCGTGTTTTTGCGCAAATTCTTCAACCCCTGGTGCCAACATCGCTGCAAGTATAGCTTTGCACACAGCAGACCTCAATGAGTTTGGATGGTTTATCTACATAAATTAAACCATTACAGCTAGTATTTGTTCCCCTGCGCGTTAGACATCCTGATCACTTAAAAATTGGGCGTGGTAAGACTCTTTAAAAAATCAAATTTGTCATTAAAATTAGTTAACCTTTTCATGTACTTCAGGCATTTATACATTAATTGCACATATATATATATATTAAATCCCAAGTTCTCATAACTCAAGAACTAATAAAGATATTTAAAATCTGAAAAAGCCAAAATAAAGAAGTATCTCCTTTTTCACTTACGCCTTAAATCTCTGTTCTATTGTGAACACCTGTTGGTGTCATGATTTCTATCTTTGTGCAGGGTGCTCCTACATTGGGTTTGGGCAGTATGTCTATGGAACAAGAAGCATTACAAATGTATTTAAAATGTGCAAAGTGGTCAAATTTGACCACCCAGATTTCCAGTGTTAACTAACAAAATGTAAATTTTCTAATAGGCTTGGAGAAACAGTGCTTGAAATTGTTGGAAAAACATTTTGTTCATTTAAAAAGATAATAGGTTGGTTAAGAAGTATAATCATTAATTGACACTCTTGAAAAATGCGTTGGTCTTGCTTAGACGAGCAAAATTTCTGTTCACGGTACGGTTATTTCTTAATACATTGATATAGAAAATTCCAGTTACTTATTGCTGTGAAATCTCATTTGTGAATTAGAAATTTATTAACATGGAGGTTTTTTTAAAGTATAAATTATAATAATTGTGTAACAATTAGATTTAAGATATAATGCAAGGACGACCAAAATTCCGATTAATTATATGCAAAATTTTGCTTTCAAAAAACAGGGGGGGGGGTGCTTAAGCCCCCAGGGCTTAACGTCACTGAGTTTTTCATCGAGCAGCCTCTAGTATTGAGAACTATTTAAACAATGAGATTAGAGCAGAAAAAAATTAAAGAAAATTTAGAAAAAAATCCAAACTTAAAAGCCAACATGTTAAACGCATTTACCGATTTCTTAGACTGAGCTCACCAAATACATAGACATAGACAATTTTATTATTACCACATATTATATATTTCGTTTTTAGTTTAGTTATATACCTATATTTTTGGAAAAGAAATTGTTTTGCCTGTTGTTATTATTATATTTTTCTACTTCATTTCATGAACTTTAGCCCATTGGAATATACAAGACAAATCTTAATAGAGATCAGAAATGAATTTACTAACTAGCTTGACATAATCCGCAAATGGAGACAGTATCGTTAAAGAAGGATTTTCAAAAAAGTCGTTTATGAAGACGACAAACAATAGAAGACCTTGTGGGAGACCACTTGTCACATACTTGCCATTTTGATTTGCATTTATTTATTACTATTCTTGATATCTAGTATACAAATACTATGATAGCGATTGAATTAAAGTCTTTTTCAGTTCAAACCCTTGTAAACCATGTAGAAGCCAGTGATTTAGAACTGTATCGAAAGCCTTTCTAAAATTCAGATACAAAACAGCAGACTAGTAGGATTAATGGAGTCGAAATTCGAATAAATTTAGTCCATGATAGTTGAGAGTTGCGTTAATGTGGATCATTTTCGTGTAAATTCAAATTGAGAATCAAAGAAATTATTCGGAATTTAAGTGTAAATGATTTTTGGGAGATTCTTGATTTTTAGATCCAGATTTATTAATAGGAAAGTTTTTTGTCGAAATTCCAATATTGAGGATAAATGTTTGTAGTAAGATTATGATTAAGTAATTTAACAACATGGGGTGTAAACCAGTACTTTAGGTGTGAAAAAGGTAGTTTTTCAGGACCACAGCCATTTAGTTTGCCAGGGAAGATTGCTTTTTGTACATCTCTTTTATTGAAACAAATGCTAGAATTGGAATCTTTGTTAAGCATGCTTAGAGCAATTGTTTCAGTAAAATTTGAAAACAATGACATAAAATACTTAAAATTTGGGACCCTTTAACTTTGCATGCTTATCTTTGAATTTTAGTTAGCAATCTCCTTTTCCGAGAATGGTTCAAAAATTCACCCTACTTTTGATTGTACATAGGAACATGAATTTGTCGTTCTTATTTGTGTTTTATTGAAACATTGAACACAATTTTAATCATATTCATGGTTGTCAGAAAAATCGAAAAACTTTATTACAACTGAAAAGGGCAATGAAAATGTATTTATGCGAAAATTATTTGTTATCAAAGTTATGTGCATGATTATAACTTTATTGAAAAAGCAGGGTCTCCATTTATTTGAAATCTAAGACCCTTGTACTTTATATATTTTAATGTTTACTAGGTCTCAATAAGCACGATTTTGGTCAAAAATACCCGAGAGGTAGACACCCTACTCTTCGCAAAGCAAAGTTCCAACCGATTATCAGAGTAGTAATGCATAACTGGAAACTGACTTATATTCTACTGCCAGGTCAAACCATGCCAACGTGTCCTGTCACCCAATGAAGAAAGAAGCATTCGCATGTTCCAATTTGCAATAAATTTATAACCGATGTTGATTTCATCCTAAGTCCATCAATAAATTATAATTGGGTGAAATTCCTTACAATAATGAAATTTCATATGCGCCATCTAACAAGAAATATTTAATTATATTATGATATGTGTATATTTTCAACGCATATGAATTCAAAGGATTCTTTACATTTTATTCTTTATTTATGATGAATGACATCTTGTTTTGCTATGAGAGTATAGGCAAGCTGTTACTAAATAAATTCTTCAAATTAATCCTCGATAAACAGTAAAATGACAATTTTATGTAGTTTACCAAGATTATAATAAAATTTCAAACAATTATTTCTTATATTTCAATAGGTTTATATGAAATTTTTCATCTTATGGTCTACATTTAATTACATTTACTAAAATCAATTTCCCTAATTCTATTAATTTTAATACGTTCATATGAATATTTAAGAAAAATGTGTTTTAAGGAAATTGAGAATCGCGGTAAGTTTTAAACAGTTTCGTAGAATATTTTTTCGAAATTTTAGTTTATATTTTAGATTGCTATGGTTCTTAAAACAGCTTGGTTGCTATTCTTCTGTAAATTAGCTTTAGCGATAAAACTGAAACACAAGTATCTCACGAAAGTTATAACCCAAAAAAGTTGGTTAGCAGGAACAGATGATGTAAGTAACCATAGCAATACCATTATCAATTATATATTCATTAAGAAATATTCAAATAATTAGTTTTCAATAGAAACTAAATTTCTCTGTGAATTCTGAAAAATACTTTTCATTAGCGAAATATTTGAGATAATTTAAAAGTAGTGTTCTTATTTAATATACACCCAGTATTTTTAAATAGTTCAATGAACATTTGTAAATTTAATTGAATTTTTTTAGGGTGTTATCATAAGATATTTTGGAACTGCAAATACTACAGAATGGCTCACTTTAGACAACCCGAATCACAATGATTTTGAAGCTGGTCATACGGACGTATTTGTACATTATGATAAGCCAATAGGAAAATTGTATGAAGCCATTCTATGCAAAATGGCTGATAATAACGATTGGGACGTTCATAGTGTGCACATAAAAATTTCTTATATAAATCAATCAGCAAATGAAATAGTTGTTTATGAAAATACATTTCCTCAAAAAAAATTTATGCTTACAAAGAGCTGCAGATATTTATATGACTTAAGAAATATTCCTCGATATTAAGGCCACATTCACGTGGTTATTGTAAATTTGTAATTGTCTTATACTTTATTAAATATTGAAGAACTTTTATTTGAATTCCTAGTTTAATATATTAAGTGGATACTTATGGCAATACGCTAAAATTGTTCTTGATATATTGAATTTTTTACTCTCTGTACATGTACATAGACATTAGGAGTAGCACTTTTTAGCTTTTAATTATAAATATATAATTTAAATGGTATCATAACACGAGAAAAGGTTATTAAAACATATTGGTAGTAGTATTTCAAATTCAAATTTTAAAAAGTTCTGTCATCAATCGATTTAAAATTTTCCCTATATTTTACCAGTAGCATGCACCATTAAGAAAACTATTGTTTGAAAATTTATCAGTTTGTAATCCAATAAGTGCTAGAATAGGTTGTATTTCCTATGTAAAATTAATGCAAATTTCTTTCCTATTTCTTACATTTTCATAATATTGTGAGAATTTTTGATATATACCTATTAAAGTTGAATGAATTTTCTTAAATCTGTGATGGTTTCTTCAAAATCATCTGAAGCTCCCATAACTAAGGAACTAAAAAAGACATAAATAATCTGAAAGCATAGCAGGATAGAAAAGTGTCTTTTCTTCATCTACATTCTAGCATCTCACTAGAATACAACCATTTGCAGACATGTGCATAATTTGGCAGATATTGGCATAAATAGTCATGCGTTTCTGAATGATGTAATGTTTTCAACTATGTATAATATATATTTCAGTAATCATTTGAAAAAGCATATAATGTATTAAAGTATCAGTAAGTAAATAAGGCTTCGAAAATAAATGCTCAAAAAACATCAATGTGTGATTAAAAATGATACAAAAAGTTTACACGAATGTACAACACCATGCATAAAATCTAAAGCTCGGATGCTTCCAATTTTTAACACCTGAACACCGCGGTCCTAGTTTCGATTTCTTGTTAACTTCTATCGTATTGGCATTGGAAACAGGTTATTAATACCTTTTTAAAGTAAATGAAAATTACACAAAATGAATTAGTTAATCATATAAAGCAAATTTCCGGTTAATCTTGATCAGGATTTTGACATTTGCTCCAAGGAGACTGAATTTTTTCTTCTTGGTTCGGTTGCAGTTTTTTCGGTATAATG
The DNA here is from genome assembly GCA_900660155.1 of Hofstenia miamia. Classification (NCBI taxonomy): domain Eukaryota; kingdom Metazoa; phylum Xenacoelomorpha; order Acoela; family Hofsteniidae; genus Hofstenia; species Hofstenia miamia. The sequence goes on along the minus strand of CABFPE010000050.1, from coordinate 2,185,328 downwards.
CCTAGCACTACTAGAACGATCATATATTTAGAATTTTCTTAGCGGCTATGACCCTAAATAGAACTTAGGAAAAGTCACCTAGTCTCATTAAGAAAGCTCCGTCCACAACAGTTTGAGTAGTAATAAATATTTAATGAGATTCGAATAGGGTTATTGGATGGCATATATATATGCTTTAGCGTCTTTAGGGTTCTTCCATGATTTCTAGTGTATATGCAATTATTTGCTATAACATTCTTAGTAACAGAATTCAATCAAAATGCACTGGAAATAATCCGGCATTATTGGTACAGACAAACCCTTAGAAATTTCTTTGGCATCAACTTAATCTTAGTAGGCATCAAAATATTAACTGGTTGATTGCCTATTATTTACAATAAATTTAAAACTTTTTTAAATTTTAGTGTTATCAAAGTTATTGTTTTCACCACTACTGTTTGTCAGTTTGTCAACAGGATTTTTTAAGAAATAATCAGTAGATCTGTGTGCAAAAAATCTCGAGATGTGTCTAACTTAGATCACATGAAATTTTCAAACTGATCTGGATTACTGTCTGATTTTATCCAGACCATAACTATAACTATATTGTCTGATGTTTTGCAGTCTTTAGTTGTGATTGCTCATGCGTAGATTTATTCTCTATAATAAAATCATTTGAAATTATTTGTTATAATACATTTGAAACAATTTTGTATTAAGTTAAAGAAGCTTCATTATTTGCTCATAGTTGGCATGTTGTTGGGCCATTTGTGAATAGTGGCCAAACACCAATACCAGTGAATCATGGAAACTACATTCACAGAAGTAAGAGGAATAATTTCTATCATGAATAAAATTTGAATAGTCAATCAAACACAGTCTTGAATGCAAAAGATTTATGTTGGATGTTGATTTTTCAAACACGTTGTATAAATTGATTTGATTATCACTATTGAATGAGTCACCAAAAAGTAGGGAGATCAAGAAAGAACAGCCTCAAATTCTAGAGGAAACTTGGTCTCTTTTAGAAGCAGACCTGCTCTGATGTGCAATGTGAAATGCGCTTTTTGAGATAAATATATTCAAGTCAAAATATTTGTTTATTGCTTATTTAATTGTATCTTAATCCATTTTTAAGGTAATAGGTTAAGTAGTAAATTTGAATAGGAGCTATTTGTACAATTTGATGCCGCACCAAGTAACCACAAAGGAAATATTTACTACGAACTGTTGAACATTTATTTTTGTATATGAAAATTTGAATTCCTTACATAATGAATTTTATCATTTATAGAGTAAATTAATGCAAACTGAACTTCCATATACCATTCATTTACATATTATTGATTTAATCAAACCAAAAGATGCTTTCAATTTAGCAAGTACTTGCAGATATCTTTGTAATAGCTTCGACTGGTCATATGTTTATAAACTATTTCTCTCTAAATCTGTTGAAGAAGCTTCACTGTGCAGCTTCATTAAAGATTGTAGTAAATATTAAAAATACCTGCAGCTAAACTAGAATTTGTCTGTGAGTTTACTGGAAATTGCCTTTGTGTTCAAACCATTTTAGGGAAGTTTCATATTCATAATGTACTGGCTTACTTCGGAACATTCATTTAATTCTGTTTCCTCCTGGTTCCTATCCTGCTTCTTTGAAAGTTAGGCTTATCACATTTGTAACTCTTTATATTAAAATTATATTATACATCCAAGTAACCAAAGAATCACCTCAATATACAAACATCAATGGTTTTCGGACATTTTAAAAATGACACCTGGGAATTTTTTTTTCGAAATCAGTCACACTCAATTCTACAGGAGGTATTAATTTATGCCAGGGGTGCACCCAGCTATTTATATATATATATATATATATCATATTTGCATAGATATAAATGCATGTAAAGTAGTTGATAAATTCATTATACTGAAGGTTTTACAACTATTGAAAGTACATTATTAGGGGAATTCAATAGTCTGCGGATTTTGACACGCTAAACAAAACAGAAAAGTTGATATTAACAACCCAATTATGCAATTTGTGGTTTACTATTTCATATATCTATTTTATTATCCTCATCTAATTCCATTGAAAAAGTAGTTAATTTAGAATTTTCTAAATTCCTTCTAATATTATATGCTACATAATTATTTATATTGTTATAGAAGTATTTTAAAGTTTAAGAACGTAAATTTAGTAGAGAATATTTATTAAGGAATTTTCTTGGAACATACTCTTAATAGAAACATTAGAACTACTTCGAGCACCACTAGGTAGTAACTTAACGTTCATTAAGTATGCATTCGCTTTTGTACTATTAGCTTGAGTGAATCATGATTAATGATAATAAAAATATTTGTGATTACGTCTAGTCTTTCTTGGTGTATTTTCTTCATGGCAGTTAGATATTTGTTTATTGGTTGGGGTGATAACTCCTCCAATCTTTTTATAAATACAAACACACAATATATATTAAAGGGCTTAATGTGTCTGAAATATGTGCACTTCGGTCAACCCTGTAGCATTGTTGTTGTAGATTCCTTTATGAGCATATTTACTACATATTATCCCTTCTTCCTATTCAATACCTTAGCCTATTTTTCTATATTTTACTTTACTGAGATTTGAATTGATCAAAATCAAATTCCTCAGAAGAGTCATTTGCTTTTAGTCCTTTTCCATTTGCATTTCATTCATAATATTTATATGCCACAACCACAATGAATACTCACTGTACACCTATAGCTGTATATTTGCAGACATAGTATGTTATTATATATTACATATATATATTACTTTAATTATTAAAAGAAAACAATCTCACAAGGTACAATACCAGGACCAAAAATGTGTGGTCATGCAGATATCTATTTTCAATATAATTATAGGAAGTAAATATGCTAATTAGGTTTGCATTTAAATGTTTTCTATTCGTAAGCATGTGAGTTGATATAAAACGTGTCAGGTAAAAATTATCAATAATCGATATGCAGATACTTGCAAGTAAAATTTACTTCATTATTTTGATACCTGGATCATTTCAATCAAGAACAACTACAGATCTTTAGTTGTCCTTGTTTCAAAATAAAAAAGAATTACGAAAAGCTTGATAATTTTAGTTTGTAAAAAGTTATAATATACATGTTAAATGAGTTTTCAAAATAATTTATTTAAAAATATTTGGGTACATTGGAATTAACTATTATATTGAAAAGAAAAATTTTTTCACGATTTAAGAAAGTACTATGTGAAAATTGGCAGATTTCTATGCTATTATTATCAGTTATAAAGAAGATATTCTTTCCAATTTATTTGAAGTGTTTATTTTAATTATGATTAATAGAATTTCCAAGATGCTCTTTGGCTTTTTGTCGGGCTTGTGGTAATTTTAACTACAATTTTTGTGCTATTTAACAATATGTATTTGTTTTATTTGCATATACGGTAATGGTCTGCCATCATCAATCTACTGTTTTCCACTAGTGGACTTATTACTACAACATTATTGGATTACCAATGCGTTATTGTCGGATATACATCACTGGCTCATTAATTCTCCGGCTGTCATCAACCATTCATGGTTTGCTACTTAGGATCTGATGAATAAGTACTGGGAAATTGAGAGATTGTTGAAGTAGTTCCGAAAGTAGTTAGAACAAGAAGCAGAGTCAACAAACATTAGAGACGCTTGCGAAACAAATATGTTTATCAATACACTGTCAACCCTAAAAATGACATCCAAGTTATTGCTGCAATTGAATAAAAACTCCTTCACAGATAATGAAGTTATTTTTCTTGAATAAGATGTCGTGAAATATATATAAATCGTTAAAAATATTTGTATGTCTAGAGTAAGATAAAACTTCCCACCATCATAAAATATTGTAACCAAGAATGAATGGAACGTTTTCAGATTCAGAACTAATTATCTTTGGATGGTCTATATTTATAACAAAATTATCAACGCTAATAATTGGAGTCTTTGGCATGGTACTTAATGCCATCGCTTTCTTAACTGTTTATATAACTCTTCGCAAGTATGATGTATTCTCCACGGTGTTATTGATGACCTTAGCATTCTGCGACTTTTGCAGTATATCATACGATGGAATTTACCAGTTCAAAGTATTTTACTTCCAAGAAATTCAAAAATTTAATCCTTTTGCTGCGGCATTTGATGCGATCACAACAAATCTCTCTTTTGTCTTCACATGTTTAATTGCAGTAAATCGACTTATTGCTATTCGACACCCTGTTTACTACTACCTTAAAAATAAACAAGACAACTTCCGTAAAGCTGCCTATGCAGCAGTTCTTTTCATTTTTCTATTTTCTGCTGCGTTTACGCCTATATTCGTTATTAAAAGCACTAATTTCCTAGGAAATTATGTATTTGCAGCGGCAACATTTGCTTCCCTTCTAATGTGCATTCTTTGTAATTGCTTGACTATGAAGTCCTTAAAGTCAAAAGCAAGGGAAAAAAAGCAAGCAAAAGAATCCGTTCATCTCATTATGGTGGTAACGAATACATTCACAATTTCCATCGTATTATTTTACTTTTTCACCATTGGTATATTTTCTTCATATCCCCTTTTGCAAAATCTGTCCAATCACATTTCTCAAATGATTTTGGTCATTAACAGCTCTATTAATCCTTTCTTATATTACTGTTTCTCACCCTTAATACGAAAAGAGTTGAAAAATCTGCTAAGAAAATGCTTCTTCTAACAATTAAACATTAAAAAGATACAATTTCATCGAGATCGAAAGATAGAATTGAACTTTGTATTTTGTATGATTGTGAATTACCTTATTTCGTATAGTTTTCATTCTTTAATTAATGTAATATTAACAGTTCTGCTTTATCCTTTAACTAATGGAGGATATTCATGAAATTATATTAAGTCACGTTTACCAGTTTGTCATAAGGTAAACCCACGAGTACTGGATAATGGTAAACTGACCAGTACTTGATGTTGCATGTATAAAGGCTTTGCATTGTGCATTAATGTTTATTTTGATTTACGATAATGTTGCTATTACTATCAGGCTACCATTTTATTCAATAAAAGCTTAATATTTGTAAGCCTTTTATACTTCAGTGAATCGGACAGAGTTCTGCAGTACCTCACAAGTCTTGTTCCGGTCTCGTCCGTGACCATACCGTTGAAAGTTCTCAAAAACAAAAGCATAACTAAAAAATTTTAAAGTAATATCGGTCACATACCATACCGTTAACAGTACCACAATTTTTGATCCGGTACCATACCGACGCGACTGGTACGGCCAACGAGACCGTGACAGTACTTGTACCACACACTCTAGAATTTGATGTTTTATTGGTCTTTTATGCTTTTATTTTTAAAGAGAATATTCTGAATGCTTTTTAAGATTTTGTATTACACATGTTCAAAGGAATTATAGCTGTTTCAATTGCAAATATTTTGACTGGGTTATTGCTTACTCATGTAAACGAGTGCGTTAGTTTCTTTAAAAGTACATTATGCGTTAACACGCATCTTTAAAGTCTCTGCAAGCCGTTAATTTCTTTAAATGTGCTTTACAGATGTGCGTTCTAAGATAACAACGCAATGCTTTAAGATATGAAATTACGATTTTCCAATGAGCACCTTATAATATAACTTATTATTGTAAAATGTTTATTGTTCTATTAATTAAATGCAGTCTTACTATTAAATTTTAAACATTTTTATAATAATATTCAAATTAGTTTCCATTTTGCGATGTTCGGAAAAATTGATTTGCTGAACATTAACACTGCATAAAACACTGCTGCTAAGTCTTTACAAGGGCGTATAGTTCTTACAAAATGCGGGTAAATTTGGCGTTTCAAGTTATTCACACACTAGTTAACGTGGGTTGTATTTAGCATTACAAGTTTTAGATACGAGAAAACAATCAAAATATTTTTGAAGTAATTTTATCAGAGCAGGAATGGAAATCACATGTTAAGCCAGTAGGAATAAAATTTTCATTGAGAATTAAATGGGAAAAAATAATGCAAAATCCCATTATACTAATGTGGCACAAAATTCCCATCCGAATTAGAGCTTTGTGGTTAGCAACAGTTACCGGGTACAAATTTTTCAAGCATAAAGTGGCTACAGTTACAACGGAAAATGGCCAAGATTTCCAGATATCATTATTAGTCTACTGTCTGAAGCAACTGTTTCTAATTACAGTGTATGCGCTATGCAGCAAGTTCATCACCATATGAACAACGGTTAATTTAATCCAACTAGTTTATTTAATTTTTGTTCATTCAATACTTAAGTTTTGTATTACTAAAAAAGTCTAATTTTTGCAAATTTTTTATTTTGTATGATTTGTTTGTTTCGCTTATCAATAAAAAAGACGGTTAGGTTAAAGTAACGAAATGCTTGTAACTAAACAGCTCTAATTGGAATGTGTAAAAAACCATGTCACAATGTTCCAGATATTTTGTAGAATTGAAAAATTAGCAAATACATTTGTAATCATTAAGATTTATTGTCACTGGAGTGCATCGTTAATTTAAATTGTAATTGAAAAAATTACTTCTTAAAGTCTAGAATGGTGACGAAGACATTGGAGTAGTGTTTTGGAGTTAGACTTGCTTCCGAGCAAGGAAAAACAATATTTTCTCATCGCAAAACACTACATTGGCAATCAGAGTTTGGGATGTTTATTTTTGATCTTGCAAATCTAGTGTTTGAGGAAGTTCATTTCACAAATTATATGGTATTTTACTAACGATTTATTATTGTCATAGGTTTTGATTGTTAAGATTTATTAAAAATTTATTTGTTCTGTAGATAATCGGGAATTTTTGATCTAAATAGATGCAGCCACATTTTGATTTAAAAAATCAGTTTTAAAAACACAAATTTGAGAAACAATTTAAAAATTCGCCCAGACAGACCCCATCAAGCTTGAATGCCAGCAATGTACAAAAATGCAAAATTTGACAATAGTGTACTATAGAATTCAGGAATGGTACAATTTTCTTATAGAATTTCTTCATAGGCATTCAGCATATTATCTAAGGCCTTACAAGTACTCAAAATTTCGAGTTGGGACGAATCAAGTCGAGCACCCGACCCTACTAGACTCAAAATTTAAATATTAACAGCTTTCGAGTTAGGTCTAATCAACTCAAGTTTTGAGGATTGAAAATGAATAGTGCAGTGTATGTTTGCGTAATTAAAATAGATAATATTTTGTAATTAAAAAACTCTTCTACAAAACTTATCTTAGAGTCATTGTGGTTGAGCAATATTGTCTATTCAATGACCGTTATTACTATCAAGATGTTAGAATTGATAGATATTGTGGTGGTAGCCTCTCCCTGCTGATTAGATTGTTTTGAATATTTTAACATAAAAATTTTTCATTTTATAGTCTTTCGTAAAAGTTAGATTAACACTTCATTAGCAAAGGTCTCGATTTCAATTTGGTAAGCAAACTTCACACCTCATTCAAGTGATGTTTGATAGATTTTCATTCTTTAATTTGTTAACATCAGCATTGATTGGTTAATGCTATATCTACATACAATAAAATAATGATCAATTACACGTTTTTAGCAAATTGCAAATATAACTTCTAGAACATATATATTTTTGCTTACTTAGAAAGCAGTTGACTACTTAATGGTCACTCTACAATTATGACATTGATAGGCCTATGTGTGTAGACAAGACTCGACATTCGAAATCCGACTCTACTCGAATTTTAAGAGATGACCCCCAACTCAGCTGGTCTCATAGCGAAGCAAAAATATCCCGACTCGCAGAGCCCTAGTATTATCAGACCTATACTCAAAGCAGGTAATTTAATGGTGTGAGGAATTATTAAGAAAACTGTATTACTAAAACAACGTTGATGTCTTGGAAATTTTTGTAAAATTGAAATCAAATGAATGGCCAATTTTGTTTGTCCAAAAAATTCCAATCAAATTCCAATATCCAATTGGAATCCAATTAGATTCCAATTCTAATGGACAAGCTTGCCTACAACATTTCCTAAAATAGCTTAATAAGAAAAATACATGTTTCTATCAGTTCTATCTTTTTAGCATTACATATGTAATTATGTCAAAACATTCACTGACAATAGTGTTTAGAAAATAATTATTTAGAATCAGGTTTGCAGTCAAATTTTGTTAGACAAGTTCTTGCAAGAATAAATAAAGTCAGTTGATCAAATCAGCTAAAAATGCAATTGATTATTACGAATTTAATATTACTATATGCAGGAATAATTCATTGTGAAAGATGTAAAATCAAGTCCACGTACTAATATGACAATCCTTCTTTTCATCTTTCTTTCCTTTAGGTATGAGTGACATAAATTTCATAGGTTATTTTCTAATCTTCTTTAAATTTGTCAAGAGGGGTTTAATGTATTAGAGTAATCAAAGTTCATTTCCACATTTTCTGCAGTTTGTTGATATTTTTTTAAATTTCAAGTCATCAAATTACTTTCAATAATACATATTTTAAGAAGTTATTTGAAATGTTTGTACTTCTACACCGCAAAATTCACTTTCTGTATACAATTATAAATGTTAGATATGCAAAGTTAGCGTTAATTTTGTGAAGTAAAGTTAGTTAACAATTCTATAAGAAAATGTTTTAAAATTTAATCATAATAAATATAAATTTATTGATGATTTTTTTACAATTTGACTCCACATTGGAGTTATACATGCACATTATTAGAAAATTATAAAAGTCTTGCATAATAGATGAAATTTTAATAAATACCTAAGAACTAATATGAGAAAAAGTAAGCTTTTAATTTAGTCACTAATAATATGAGAATACAGCAGTCATTAATATAATTAAAATCATTTCATATTCTGTGGGAGGGATCCCGAATGGCTGTGTTTAATTTCTTCAAAGGAATTTGAAGAAACATTCACCTCGTCTCGTAATGAATATAGGGAGGCCTAAGATGGTAAATTGCATATATTTTTAAACTGCATATATTTTGTTATGAATCGCCATTATATATACTTTTTCTCATGAAACAGAATTTACACATGTGGATAATTTTAAAGAAGACAATTTTTGAATTAGTAAATTCATCAAATTGGACGGAAAATTTCTTTATTAATATAACTAAATGCATAGACTTAGCTGGTAAAGCAATAAAAGGACCAATTTATGAAAAAACTAAATAAGATATATTTAGAATTGGAAAACGTGTTCACTTTTAGTAAAGCTAACATACAGTGAACAAAGTCAGCAAATGAAACACCTAGATATATTTTTTAAAAATTTTTCTAGACAATATTGTAGCATCGTTGTAGATGTAGAATAGAATGGAAACTTCCCACCATTACCGAATTTTGTAACCAAGAATGAATTCAACGTTTTCAGATTCAGAACTACTTTTCTTTGGATGGTCTATACTTATAACAAAATTATCAACGCTAATAATTGGAGTAATTGGCATGGTATTTAATGGCCTCGCTTTCTTCATTGTTTATCCAACTCTTCGCAAGTATGATGTATTCTCCACTGTGTTATTGATGACCTTAGCATTCTGCGACTTTTGGAGTATATCATACGATGGAGTTTACCAATTCTACCTAATCTTATGCCAAGATAATCTTAACGAATTGAATCCTTTCAGTTTGGCGTTTGATGCGATCACAACAAATCTCTCTTTCGTATTCACGTGCCTAATTGCAGTAAATCGACTTATTGCTATTCGGTACCCTGTTTATTACTACCTTAATAACGTCCCAGCCAACTTTCCAAAAGCTGTCTGCGCAACAGTTATATTTATATGCCTATTTTCAGCGGTAATAACACCTGTTTTCGTATTTAAGAGCACTAGATTCTTAGGAAATTATGTATTTGCAGCAGCAACAATTGTTTCACTTCTAATGTGCATTCTTTGCAATTGTTTGACTATGAAGTCCTTAAAGTCAAAAGTAAGGGAAAAAAAGCAAGCAAAAGAATCCGTTCGTCTCATTATGGTGGTAACGAATACATTCACAATTTCCATTGTATTATTTTACTTTTTCACCATTGGTATCTTTTCTTCATATTTCCTTTTGCAAAATCTGTTTGATCACATTGCTCAATTGATATTGGTCATTAACAGCTCCATTAATCCTTTCTTATACTACTGTTTTTCACCCTTAATACGAAAAGGATTTAAAAATCTTTTTAGAAAATGCTTCAAATAATCAATGAAATTGAAAGGATTTAAACTAATCAAGTTTAAGATAATATGAAACTTATTTTAAGTGGTGAACTACATGTAAGATATTACAGCAGTTTTCATTTTGAAATTATATATTTTTAACTGTTCTAGTTTAAATTCAAAGTAAGCTTATATTATATAAACTTGATAAGGGAGGATATTACCTAAAATATGTTAAGCTCTGTATAATCTCAAGACTTATTAAGTCAGTCAAAGCCATAAACTCATTTGATATGTTTAACCTCAATTTATTAATTGAGTGAGGGGTTAATTATTAATAAGAAATCATTTCAACATCCATGTTAACATCAACAGAGTCAACTGCGAAATGAATTATATCCTTTCTCCCACAAAATAGCATAGACTTTTTTGAAGTAAGCCAAGTCAAGATTCTTTCACAAACCGGCATTCAAATTCATTGTCTCTTAAGAAATTTTGTCTCGGATCCATCTACTCATTGTGTAGATATTTTTCACAAAGTGGAACGACTGGGAAGTTAATTCTCATTATACTTTTCTAGAAATGCTAAAAAAGTCCTGTTTTCCAATTCTTAGTAATGGGAGAATTGCCTTTGTAGAAACCTCTATAGAATTCCAATGATAGAAATTACGTATTGTGTCGAAAAAAAAATTGTAGATTTTTGTCAAGTGATAAATTTTTTTAGAGTTTGAAATTGAAATCTGACAATTAATTAAATAACGAACCTTTGTTCGCAAATTCAAAACTTTGCACTTCACATTATTGGTAGCAGCATTAAATTCCTAGATATTATCCCTCATGGAAACTGTGTAACCACTAGCAATCCACTAATTTTCTTCATTAGCATGGTGCACTGAAATAACAAGCAATATGTAAGAATACACAATCTACAAATGTAAGTAAACATTGACTAAAGTATTCAAAAAACTTACCAAATATAAATTTAAATGAATTTCACATAGATAAATCAAAGATATTGAATATCCATGTTAACTTTACTCTTGCCAAAGGTGTATATCCGAGTTGAAATTCCTTAGGCTCAAGCCAATACATATACATACATATATATATAAATATATAATATAATATTAGAGCAGTAAAAATTTAAGTAATTTGATCCATTGTACGTGGCAGCAATCACTAGTAGCAAGCACTTATTAGCATTCAAGCAAGTAATTAATGAAAACCATATGAGAGAATTTTGAGTACTACACTGGACAAACGAGAAGTTAGAGGAAAAACTAACCATTGTAACTAGAGTGTGGGAGTTGCAAACAAGTATGAGTATATCATTATGAGCATCGAAATTACACGGCTCACGCCAAAGTGGAAAAACTATTACCAGACATTAGAATTAATTAAACCAATTAAGCAAAGCAATCGATCTTTTGAATAAGAAGAATCCAGTTCACACATGAGAGGTAGACTTGCTGCCGCAGATAAGCAAACCGAATCCCTCTCGTTTACTTCAAGAATTGATTGTGACATAGTCATCATAGTGAAAAACGTATTAAATAGAGGGACAAAGGTTCATTTAATGCAAAATCCAAAATTTAATTAATGAATGCGCACAAGTTGGTCCTATTTATACAATAGTAATTAATAAATAACAACAAGTACCAAATAAACTGGCTAAAAGAAATATTTACAAAATTAAATTAAAAAATTCTAATTATGTCATTGAGCATGACAACTGAAATTATCCAATCAAAACTAGCGAATTACGAATTGAATCTGAATCGATGTTCAGTTGTGAACAGTTTATCAATTGTGATTCGAAAACTTATTTTGAGGGTCCTGGTGACACAATATATATATATATATATATATAAACCATGATGATTGATGATGCTACTCTTAGTTTTTATATTTGAGATATCATACAAAATATACTAACTAAACAAACTGAAACGTTCACAATTTAAATTCATTGAATCAGGAAAACTGATTATAGTAATGCAAAGCATTAATATAAAGAAAATATCAATTATAATAAATTGCATTATGCAATATCAAATCTTTCAATCATCATGTGTAATTTTCTAGATTATAACAATCATATATATTGTGGCATTAGAACCCTAAAAAACCAAATTAAACTTAATTCCATAAACTGTTCTCAACTCAACAACAAAAAAGACTTAATTCGCAATTCATTCAATTTTGCTAATTTTGATTGGGTAATTTAGTTGTCATCCTTCATGACATAATTAATTTAGAATTTAAATTTGTAAATATTTCTGTTAGCCAGCTTAGCTGGTGTTTGTTGTTTATTATTTCTGGTTAATTGCATATATAGGGCAACTTTGTGCGCATTCGTTCAATAAAAGTTTTAGTTTCAATCAATTCGAACCTCTATCACTTTAAGATAAGCTAAGATAAGATAAGATATTCTTTATTCAGATAATATTTTCAATTACAAGCCTGGTTATTATCTGAATAGCGGCAAGAATGATTACAAATAACTATATTTACAAAAAAATAAGACTACAAAATCTGTTCTGTTCTGGCTATAGAAATTAATTAATTGTTTTTTCTCCAAGACGACTATGTCACACTAAATTCTCAAAGGAGAAGAATTTGGTTTACTTATCTGCCGCAGCAGGTCCACCAGAGTGTTAGAGTGCAAACCGGATTCCTCTTACTTGGAAGATCGTTTGTTTTGCTTAATCAATTTAATTGATTCTAATGCCTGGTAGTAATTATTTCTACTCACAATTGTTTCCAATCCCACACTCAAATTACGATAGTTCATGCATATTCTAACTTCTCACTAATTCAGTAATGTGTATTATTCTCTTGCATCTACTAAATATACAATGCAATAATAGCTTAAATTTTCGTCTGGTTCCAACTTTTCTTCATGATAGGTGCTGCTGTAATAATTACGTAATTTCGAATAGAAATGCAATAATGTCAAGTTTTCTCAAGAATATCCACCTTTTAAAATGTTTGGTTATGCACTCGATTACAAATTCTGCCATTGCCAGTTTTTTCGACGCAAATATTATAATGTTTATTAAATTAAAGTGGGGTGCTTCTTTGAATTTTTTTAAAAAAATGTACATATCTTTCAAATGTACATAGGTTAATGCTTTGTTATTTTCTATTCTAGATGATATCTTTTGTTTGTCATGTCTGTAATTATCCCAAGAGCCTCACAATTCACAAATGTGCGTTATGTAATTTACCTTTTTTTATTTCTACACAAAAAGGTGTACTCAGATAAAGAACTGATAATTTTTTCTTGGCTTCAGTTATTTACATCAGTATTTACATATTTACTGGCCAAGCAGTTCTTGTCATCACAATACTAAAAACATCTATCTACAATATGTACAGCTATTTACAACAGGGATTAACAGAGTATAGACACACAAAAGATTAACAAGTAACTTACGTTAAGGAGCTATTAAACTAGAACAAAAAAGGACAGAAGCAAAGTTACAAGGAACTAACAATGATGAAACTATTTACACACAATTACTTACTTAAAAGAGGCAGATAAAAAACCAACAAATGAACATGTATCTAAAAAGTCTTAATTAATAAAATATATGTACAATGTATATAAGACATGTTAAAAATCTTTTGGTGATGCGATTGATTTTATAATATATGTTACAGCTGCCCTCAAATTTTCTGTAGTTAATAAATCTCCGATTTTATTGAGGTCTCCAGGCTTTTCATTTATTCTCATAATACACTCAAAGATGAGGTGCTCTGGATTCTCGTTTGACTGATGGCATAGTCTACATAGGGGAGTTTCAATTAACCTGGAGAAGAAAAACTTGTCCCTATTTACGATTCTGTTCATGACCACCTTATACAAAATTGTTTTATAGTAGGGTCTTAGCTTTTCTTGCCTGATTCTATCCAAAATCTTTAAAATCGTGTCTTTAGGAGTGTTCCAATAGACTACTGCCTTTTCAATAGCTTTGTTGGAGTCGGGATGGTCGAAAAAGCTGAAATTCGTAAGGATTTTACCCTTTGATTTTGACTTGAAAACCAACATTTTACTACGTTTTCTTATTAAAAAGTTATATAAGTTTGTTGGGGGCAAATCGTCATTAAGCTTAACACTACCCATAAAAAATTTAGATTTGGATACCATCTTCGGTAGTTCCGCACTACAATTGTGAGGATTCAGCTGGAATTTCATTCCTTGCAATAATTTGAAGATATTTGCTAAAACTGGATATTGTGTCTTAAACTGATTCGGGAGGGTAATGCTGCAGACCATGTCCAGCAGGTCTTTTCTTTTGGTGAGATCTTTAATTATTGCGGAGCATAAAGCATGAATTGGATGCCAGCTAGAGTTCAGAATTATGTTAAGGATGTTAATTTTATATGACATTTGTAGGTAAAAGATGTTTCCGAGTTGGATTCCAACTTCTTTATAGCTACAGTGCAGTAAAGATTTTGGTCTGGAGTGGTCTTTATTTTTCCACACTGCTTCATTAATAACTCGTTGTATTTCATTGATTGCTGGTACCTCTGGGTTATTATATTATATACATTAATCTACTGAGTAAAAGCACGTTAAAAGCTTTGGCTTTGCTATTTATTGAAATCTTCCTATTTCCTATAAAATTAATTAAAGCCTTGTTTTCTTCTACAAAAGCATGCATATCGAGACCCACCTGTTCATTTAGATTCAATTTGACACCTAATAAGTTAATTGCATTATGATCACTGCGCAGTCGGTATTCCAGAACCTTGCTCTGCCCAGTCCAGAGTAGATAGATTTCTTCTTCTTAATCATTAATCCACTGATCTTACCAAGTTTTAATAAATCTTTAGACAATGCATATATACTAGAAGGATTAGATAAAATAAAGGTTATATCATCTGCAAACGCGAGATATTTAATTTCTATATTCTTAAACATATACCCCTTTAATTCATTATTGTTATTTACAGACCTTAGGAAGGGTTCAATGGATAGATTGAACAGTACACATGACAGCGGACATCCTTGTCTTACTCCTCTTTTTATTGATATTCCGAGTGACAAGAAGCCATTAATAAGGAGATAAGAAGAGTTGTTGTTGTACAAGGCTTTAATAAGCTTAATAGTTTGCCCAGGTATTCGCAGTTTTTCAAGTACGTAAAATAAGTATTTATGATGAACGGAATCATACGCTTTATTAAAATCGATGTTTAAGATATCTAGGCTTGAAACTGGGGTGCGACATGAATCTATAATGACTTGGAGCGTACATATGTTTAAGCAAATTTGTCGGCCTTTTATGAATCTCGTTTGAGTGGAGTATACGTATTTTTGAATAAGGTTAGAAAATCTAGAATTTAGAATCTGAGAGATAATTTTAATATCATTATTTAACAGTGAAATAGGACGCCACGATTTCGGAAGCTCAAGATCACAGCCTTTTTTGGTATTAGTTTAATTATTGCATTAAACATACTGCTTGGAATTGTGCCATCAGAAAGGATTGAATCAATCAATAATTTAAAGTACGGAATAAGCGTGGTTTTAAACAATTGATAAAAGCTTGAATTTAGACTGTCCAAACCAGGACTGTTCTTAAGTTTACCAATTGCAGAAGTTTATTTCCGAGTAACTAATTTCTTCTTCTAAATAATTTCTTTCTTCTTCATTGATTTGTGGGATGGTCAATTCAAAATTCTCTTCTTGTTCCTTTTCCGCATACAGGTCCTTATAGAAAGTTGAATAGGTTGAAATTATATCTTCTTGACTTTCACTCAGAAAATTGTCACTCATTCTTACTTTTTCGATGTTTGTTCTATTCACGTTTCTACTTACAAAGTTCTTTATCTCTTTAATGCTTCCCTCCTCTATCTGGTATTCTATATCTTTAATATATTCTAGTTCTTCTAAGGCTTTCTCATATGTGATCTTATTCATTTGCTCTTCGATTTCTTCTTTCATTTCTTGGTAATTTATCATTTCTTCATTGATGTATCCTAGCTGCTTCTCTAATGTTTTTAGCTGGCGGTATCTATTTTTTGCTATTTCTCTTTCTCTAATAGAGATTTGCTGTTTTACTCTGGCTTTCATTAGAGTCCACTTAGATTTTGTTATCAAAATTGGCTTCACTCAATGTGGAATTAATAATTTCTACCAGGACATCCTTTAATCCATTCATTGTTGCGGATCTCATTTTCCAGATTCCTGGACCATTCAATTTATTTATATATAAAGACGTTAATAAAGGTTTTAGAGGCTTCTACATACAGATTATTCGACACAAAGCAGTGGTCAATTCTTGAGGAATAATTACCCAGATAATTGAAATATGTGTGCGACATGTTTTCACACAACTTTGCCGAGTCTGTTAAGTTATATTTACTAATAACATGCTTTTCAAAGTAGTTAAGCCTGGTTTGTGTTAGGTTGATTGCAGCTCTGGAACCCCACACATTTTCTAGTTTTTCAAAACAATTTGAATCACCCAAAATTATGGTAGAAGCAGGTTTAATAATATTTATATATTTACCAATTTCATCAATAGTTTTCTTATAGTCATTTTTACCAATATAATAATTTACAAATAGTTCATTTTTACTAGTAACGAGAAATTGAGTGGTTGGGATTTCAGATTTTAATCTTAAGCGGGGCAGGATTTATGCAGAAAAGTAATTAGGCCACCTTTTCTCATAGTTGATTTACTAGTACTTATTGCTTCAAAACCGTTTGAATTTAGGTACTTAGCACAAGCATCAGATAAATTGGATTCTTACATAAAGATATAGCCTGGGCTATACGCTTTAAGCACTTCAAAAATTTGAATTAGTTTGTTTATATTAGTTACTCCATTTACATTATAATTAATTATATTAAAGGACGTCATTGTTCTAAACTGGGCTTGATGGCTCACTATCTATCTCCAGAACTCCTAGTGAATCATCAGGACAATACGATTTAGAATGATGCATTTCTGTAGGGGATGGTACCCATTTTTTTGATACATTGCCCCACAACCTGCAACCTTGTATAATTAGGTTCGGATACAACTTTTTTAGGTGGTCCTCGTCCGTTGGCAGCCTGCCTGCAGGAGTCTCTGCTACTTCTTCACATATTTCTTCTNACAATAAGTGCGGGAATATTACACATAATGTTGTGGTCCCCCACAACGTTAAAAGATTTGTTATTACAACACCAGTCATTAAGAATTTTTTGCTGTTGCCGGCTGTCAACTTCAAATAGAAGAGTGGAAAAAGTTGAATTAAAAGAAGTTTTGTGCTCAATTGATTTAAAAGTACCGATATTCTTAAGCCNCCAAACTGGTCTTCAGGTTTCCACTTGGACGGAAAATTCAACATAGAAATTCTAAAGTTTTTTGAGAAAGAATCTTCTGCAATCAGAGGGAGTCTCCGTCTTTCGGCTTCAGTCGGAAACAAAGATTTTCCTCCAACTTCAATTGGGGATGCCATTAAATCTGCAAGCAGCTCTTCCGCCTCTGGATTTGCAATAACCTGTACTGCCTTTAGGAGATTTGAAGAGTTCCTGGGTGGTGCCATCGTCTTTGAGATTTGAATCTTCGATTCAATACCGGGATCCTTTGATTTGAGCAGAGACATTATGCTTAAAGCAAGGTTGTTGTATGTGGTCCGGAAGAACTGAGCACGGGTATGGATTGTATTGCACTCAGAAGGAGGTGCCGGTAGAATATAAGTAGCAGTGAGGTTTTTAAAGGTATCGGAATTAAAAGTTATGTTGTTTACATTTACTGGAGCAGAGATAACTGTTGGAGGAGTATTATTAAGTCCGGCAGAGTTATTATTAACGGCTTCACGGTAGGTAGTCATATTAAAGTTATAAATAGAAATAAGAGGGGGGAGAGAAGAAAAAAAACAAGAAAGAAAAAAGGAAAAGTTTAAGTAAGTATACAAGGAAAAAAACACTTACTGCAAGTGAAGGATGGAGTGGAGGGAGCAAGGGAAGAAACTGTGGGGAAGCGATCTTCACTGTAAAAAAGAGCTGCAGTGAAGGGAGAAAAGGTAAGAGGGTAGTCCAAACGACAAAACGAGAAGGTTGAAAACAAACGATAATGCAAAAGTAATAAACGCGAAAAGCAGAGCAAAATGACGTGCACCAACACACGCCAAACGCCAGATAAGTATCATGTGGTTTACCAGCAGACGATAATATCTCTTGCAATGTTTGCAAACCTGATCCGGCTCATACAGTAAGTTTCCCTTCTCTGAAAAAAACAAATGCCACCAGACAGACTATCGTTTCTTAAAAAACAACAATATCCTCAAGAGGAAGCTTCTCAAAGTGATCAAATTAGGACTAATTGTGAGTCCATTTTGCCTTTACCAATTTTAGAACATCATCCAAAAAACAGTATTTGAAAGTGAAAATCGCTCATTTACAGTCAACCCTGTCCGCTTCTTTGGCCTATCTACAGGATTTTCAAGACAATCATTTAAAGACAGATTTAGAAATTGAGCAGATTGAAAACCACTCAAATCTAAATATCAGTTGGATAGCAAAAGTGCATTATCAATTTATAAATTGCAAAATGCACAATGGTCTACTATTAATCAACTCCATTTATCAAATATGCACAATCTATTGGAAAATACAGAATACGTCAATACACTCATTCGGGTGTTCATTTTTTAGTCATGTCAAAATATATCACTTCAAGACCATAATGAAATTCTAACAAGAGGATTATGCTCAAAATAAACGAAAGTTTCATGGTCTTCTTGTTTCATTGAAAATCGAATTTGAACAATTTAATTTAAGATATAAGACTCCGAGTAACAATGCAAAAATGCAAATTACATATCAAGTGATGCACAAATTGCTTTAATTGAAAATGTTGTACGGTTAGGGCTTTTAAAATTTCAAACAGAGGTCAATGAGGCTGTGTTTTTTTCAATAATACTTCAGTTTTTCGGATTTGATAACTGCTCATTTGAGACTTTGCATTCAATATGTGAATCTGGAAACAGAATGTATCCTTGAGTGATTTATTGGATTGAAAGAGCTACCTGCTGATAAATTTGATTTCCAATCGCTATGCAAAACTGTTCTCTCAATGATAGCTTAAAACATAGAGATTTCGTCCGAGACATTTAAAATTGTGTTGGTCAGACAACTGACGGGGCATCTGTTCTTGTGGTGAAAAGAGAGGTCTTCAAAAATTTGGTCGTGAATTGTTAAAACACCTTGTATCTTCACGTACTGATGTGCACATCAATTAAATTTAATTGCTAAGAGCCCTCAAATCTCCTAAGGGCTGAAGTCATTTGCCTTTTCTACCTTTTGTCATCAAACGTGGAATTATTGAGAAAACTTAGTAGATATTGCAATAAACACTACTCATATATTATTGAGGTTCTAAAAACCGTTAGTGATCATGGAAAATTAGATAGACAGAGGGATTCAAGCGGCTTACACATGTGGTGTGTTAGCCCAACATTTGTCTGCGCCTTGGTGACATTTTCACTAATATCGCCACATTCAAAACTTTTCAGTACTCACATACTAACATTCCGGCAAATTTGCGCTTAGCTACAGAGCATTTGATCATTCTTAAAGCCAAAAGAACAATGGAATACTTTTTACAAATATGGAATATTGCTAAGAGAACGTTGAATGCTGTAGCAATTGAAATTGTCAAGCCAGAGGGGAGACATCATTGTCAGATGTCTGCCTGCTTCAAGAATTTATTTATCCAAAACTCGCGACTTTCAACGTGGAGACGTTATTGATCAAGATGTTGTTTCATACTTTTGTTCAACTGTTTATTTTCCCATTTTGGACAAGGAAGGAACCTCGATTTCCTGACGCAAAAGAAGGAACACTGTTAGGCTGTCTTATGACAACAATTCCAACTAATAAAACCTTTCTTCTGTCTTATGAAAATTTAAACAGCATTGCACATGCTATGGCATTGATTATTCATCACTAACAGACGAGATCACAGTTTTTAAGAATATTATTGCAAAAAATGAAGAGAAACCCAAATCCCTGATGGATGTTTCTAAATTGCTGAAATCAAAAAACAGGATCTCCTGATTTGTGTGGTGTTTACGAAATTGTAATGATGAACTAGTTTTTCATGTCTTTGGCGTCTACAGACATAGTTACAAAGCTGTTTGAAGGAAGAACGACTTTCTGGTTTGGAAATTCTTAATATAAATCAGCGGATTACAAAAGGATTAAATCTAGAAGTTTTTCCAAAATTACTTGCTTTAAGAAATTTCCATTCATTGCAACTGTTGTCTTCAAGTTAGAAAATAAATTGCCTTCAGTGAGAAACAAATATCTTTTTTTCATAAATTTTGGTGTTTTAAACAACTTATATATATTTGTTTTGCTTTTCAATGATGATTCTTCTAAAAAATTTAATTTGTAAGAGATTTATTGCATGGTATTACAAAAAAATTTATATTTCCAAAGAGCAAATGCAAAAAAAGCGGCCATTCTTATCACAAAGGAGATACACAGGCCAGTTTACAATCTACATTATTGTTCNATTCTTAATATAAATCAGCGGATTACAGAAGGATTAAATCTAGAAGTTTTTTCAAAATCACTTGCTTTAAGAAATTTCCATTCATTGCAACTGTTGTCTTCAAATTAGAAGATAAATTGCCTTCAGTGAGAAACGACTATCTTTTTTTCACCGCGATCACCAACCTCTCTTGATCAAACACCCCGCAGCCTTGTCAATCATCACGACCAGATTTGCGGGGTAAATATATTATTATTTTTTACTTCAGATATGCTACTACGTATAAGATGATCAAACCAATAAAACACAATATTTTGTAAAAAAACCGTTTTAATTTTTTGTTAACCACTAACTTCTATTTTTAATGAATACATCACAACTAGCATTTCCCTGACATTCTGAAAAAAGGTCATGTAAGGCCGGTTCTTAAAAAAGTTAATGAAAATATTGCCTCAAATTATAGACCAATCTCGATAACTTCCCCTAATTAGTATTTGAGCGACTTTTATCAGATCAAATTGACAAGCTCTTTAAAAAATATAATATAATTTCTGATTCACAATTTGGATTTCGAAAGCATTTTTCATCTATCGATGCTCTTACACAAGCTACTGCTTAGATATTTCTAAAGCTCATAAAATAGTATATGAAAAACTTAAGCATATAGGTATGGGTAAGATTAGTGTGTTTCATCATTATCTTACTAACAGAATTAGATGGGTTAAAATATATGAAGTATTTTGAAGTTGGTTTCCGATCAAAGGGATATATCCAAAGGAACTATTCTAAGCCCCCACTATTTAATATTTGTATAAATGATCTGAAATTTTGTACTAAGAGCAATCTTATTCAATATGCTCATGATCTCTGCATACTTTGTGATGACAAATCTGATGATAAAGCAATAATTCAAATAGAGTTGAGCTGTCAATCATTATACAATTAATTTTCAATGCATAAATTACGAATTAATGCTAAAAAACTGAATTTTGTTTACTTAGTCATCATACCACTGATAAAAGGCTTGTCTATTGGAATTGGAATCTAATTGGAATCCTGATTGGACATTGGAATTGTATTGGAATTGGTTGGACAAACAAAATTTGCTATTTTTAGATTCCAATTGGACTTTCACTGGAATAATTTTGGAATAACTTCCAAAATATCACAGCTGTTCTTATAATAAAATTTCCTTAATAATTGCTCACACCAGTAAAATAATTGTTTTTGATATAGGTCTAATAATCCTCTGAATACAGTGCACTATAGCATGGAAACTAATTGCAATATTGACTCTTAATCATGTGAGCACAAAATAGGTAAGTTTTGTAAAATTTTATTTGATTAGAATACAATGTCTGGACCATAATTATTAGGCTTATATATTCTAATTGGACAGCATAGTATACATAAATTCTTAAATTCATTGGTTGCATACTGTAGCATCATCCAAAAAGGCAACTAAAAGCTGAATAACGTCGAATGATTATCAATTGAAATTAATTGTAAAAAATTTAGTTAATGAACTTTAGTTTATTTTTGTAAAATGCAACTAAGATTTAATATTGGTCAAAATAAGAAACTTGTTAGCCGATCAAGAGATAATTGACAAATTAAATTGAGCAAACTAATGCTTACGTATGAACAGCCATATTGGCAGACGAATCATTTGAATTTTAAAATCGGCAGGTACTTTTTGTAGAAATTTTATAAATAGCTTTGATTCAACCATAAGTTTGATGAACAATAAATTCTTCGGAGTTTATTTAATTTTTATTTCTACTTTATCTGGTTTGATTATTTAATTAAATGTGCAGCTAGGCAAGTTGTGTTTAGTAGTGGCTGGAATCCATCACGGGATCGATTCTAGGGTCTTTGTGCCAGTCACGAAAGTGCACCTATGTTACGGTTAGGAGTTTTTCGATTCTTGCCTAGTCTGACTATCGATCAACACATGTAAGAAATAATCAATGCCTGAAACGACTGGATAGTCGACACTTAGGGATATTTATATATTCTTAAATGTAGGAGACTCGACTATAATTGACTCNCTAGGCAAGTTGTGTTTAGTAGTGGCTGGAATCCATCACGGGATCGATTCTAGGGTCTTTGTGCCAGTCACGAAAGTGCACCTATGTTACGGTTAGGAGTTTTTCGATTCTTGCCTAGTCTGACTATCGATCAACACATGTAAGAAATAATCAATGCCTGAAACGACTGGATAGTCGACACTTAGGGATATTTATATATTCTTAAATGTAGGAGACTCGACTATAATTGACTCAATAAATGACCTCACATGTAATACTATTAGATGTAGGTATAGGAGACTGCAAGTTTGTTATCTGTATAATTAAGCCAATAGTTTTACGGTAATGGCTATTTTAGTTATTTTATTACATGCAGTTAGTGTCAATGCCCGGTTGCTCTATTAAATAAAAACAACAAACACTTTACAACTCTGAGTTTAAGTCAGTTACAACTTTACTTGAGTGCACACACCAAGCTAACGTAAGGCATACATAATTAATCCCTTTACAGAAACTCAATGCATCATTTACTTTCCATTCACATTGCCATTTACAGAGACAAAGACTCTTTCAAGTTTCCAATTTCTAATGTCTGAGCATCTAGGCACAGTGTCTGAGCTTCATATGGATGCTAAGGGATTGGTGGAGCAGTTGTCATCTTGAGGATTTGTCAATGGTTCACTGGAGAAGTTTGACTGGGGGAAGTGGGTAAAGATAAATTAACTAATGATCCACTAGTACAAAGGGTAATGTTCTAGCTACCAATGCTTGCACAGTGAATGCTCCACAAGGGAGTCCCAATAAGAGAAAAAACAACAGGACTACTAGAATCTATGGCTCAACATAAAAGTAAAAAAACAAGAACTTCCAGAAAAATCCATCACAATTTGGGAGCTCATCCAAAAATCAAACAACAACAACAGTTACCAGAACAGAAGCAATTAGGCTGTATGGTAGACAACTATGTAGAGTGTTTGGTAATAAATCTAACATGCAAAAGTAGAGGGAAAAATAGAGTAAAAAATAAATGAACCAAAAAAAAGTAGTTATGAACATCTTGGTGACAGTTCAGGATCACATCAGGCTCACCATGTAGAATCAAGGGCATGAACTAGAGCAAACAGCACTGAGGAACTTAATGTCAGGTTGCAAGAGTGACCATCTTGTAGAGTGTCCCTGATTCTAGTGAAAAATAAGCAAATAGAAAACATTGGTAATTCATCCAAGTAACTAGCAAAACATCCAGGATGACCAATTTTTATGGCATCGCACCAGATTGATATCCAATATGAGAGGTTTGTAAACTTGTTCAACCTGTGCTGCCCTATTTGTCTCAAATTTTATTATCTATCTCAATAAACAATCTCAGTTGTTCTCTTATTTCTCAGCTTATGTAGTAATAGCATGTAATTACCATGCATTCATGCTAGCTAATGGCATAATATAATCAAAGTGTAATAAATTATAAGTGTCTGTTCATGATGCATTCAAATGAAATGTTTTTATAACTACACATAACCATATCCATATCCTAATGCAGTCCATGATTTGGGCTGCCTTTGTCAAGGAACAAGTCATCATGTAGCATCATCCAAATAAAATCAAAAATAAGCTGCAAACATCAAGCAAAGTGAGAATAAGATCAAAGAAACAATGATTAGAAATATTGTATTTAGATCAATTAGATTAATTTAGATTTATTTCTACTATGCAACTAAGAAACAATATGTGTCAGAAATTAGAGATTAGTATTAGTTGATAATAATACTTTTGGCAAAATGATGGGGCGAAATCACTTCCATCATTTTTAGCCGCCATCTTGAAATCAACAGGTACTTTTCTGGATTTACTATAAATACGAATTAAACATTGTAAGCAATTGATAAAGAATTTTATTTGGAATTCTTATTTTGTTTACTATAAAGGTTTGATTATTTACTATGATTTTGAGCTAATCGAGTGGTGTTTAGTAGTGGTCTGGATCCCTCACCAAGAACAATTCAAGGGTCTTTGTGCCAGATCATGAAAGTGCACATAAGTTAGGTGTAGGAGTTTTTCTCTTGATTAGTCCACTAGTGATCATTAAATACATGTATTAAAATAATCAAACTTTGAACAAGTGGTTGGACAGCCAAAACCTAGGGAATATATTAATAGTATTTTAGATC
>CABFPE010000050.1:2140106-2154327 GCA_900660155.1 Hofstenia miamia | reverse complement strand
CGTAATCTTTACTTAGTGCTTAAACTGAAAAGGCAGGGATATGAGAAAACTGAGCTTCAACTTCTTTATAATTCCTTAGTTCTATCCGTGGTGACATATTGCATTGAAGTTTGGGGTGGATCTCCCCTTTATCAGATGAACCTTATCGATGCAGTGCAGAAGAAGGCAGTTAGGTGGGGCGTTATATCAAATTACACCCCAATCCAAGATATTGTCAAATCCAAGGACTTCAAATTTTATGAGTCCATTACGAAGAATAGTCGTCTTTTAGGTGACCTACTACCTGAAAGAACCGACTACGCCAAGGAGAATCTCAGACACCGACTGCCAAAATCGCGATCTCTATCGACTAAATTTGACCGCTTCTTTCCCAATAGGTACCTAAAAAATTATTGAGTTGTAAATGCTATCATGTTAAGATGTATTTCTTGAACATAATTAAGCTCTTTCTTCTTCTTTCTTTCTTTCTAATTTGTTTTGTGTCATATTTACTTCGGACTAATTTCGGGTAGCTTATCTATTTCTAAAAAGTATTTTACAGATTCGTAGTGTAAGACAACACAGCCATTTCTAATACGGAAATAACAGGTTTAAATCCTGTCGGATCTGCTTTTTGAAATGCTCCTTTATTTTTGTAAACAACAATTTGAAATAATATACCTGCCAGTGTACCAGTATAAAATAAAAATCAGAAACATTAGCGATTTTTGTTTAACACCTGGATGATATAAATTTCTGTATTGTATTTGTAAATAGCAAACCAATGTGATGCATTATTACGATTTTTCCAGATTTCTGGTCCCCCTTGAGTAATATACTCAAGTATTAACTGCTTTTAATGCAGGGGTGTCATATGAGAGAGCTGACTACCACTCATTGTTGACAGGCTAATTCTACATTCTAGTAAAATACATATAAAAAAATTACATTCAATATTTTCAAAGTTATAAACAACTCTCAATTACTGCAAAAAAGAATAGAATAGTCTGTCAGCACAAACAATGAATATTATCTGATCGGGAAATCTATCAGATATATAATAAGAAATTAGCAAACAAATAACAAAATTATTACCTATTACAATAAATTACAAACTACAAAATTAATCAACATAATTAAATTTCTATTTTAAATCTAAACAGACTTTTGAAGGATTTCTAAATATTTACTAAATGCAAACAGTGAACCTCGACATTAATAATTATTGAACATATTTACATATATTTACTTGTAATTCCGTATTTCAGCAATTTTAACTACATAGAAAACTAATCAAAATCGAGTTTAAAGAAATACATATATTTATTCAAATATATTAATTGCAATTTCATTGAAATTGTGTCTCTAACGGTATTTAATATCTTGTGACGTCAGACTTGGAGGAAGTGAGTTTGGAAGAAGAGCGACAGACCCCTTTATTTTATTCATTAAACTTGTTATTTTTTACTTTATTTATTTATTTTTATTAATGTATTGTTATCATGTTTAGAAAGTTTAAATTTGTTAGTTTAAATTTGATTGGCTAACATTCACTTCTTTGTCACGTCATTTTGCTAAACTTCATTTTAAACGCATTACCTTTTAACTAAAGTGAGCGACTAACTTTATTAATGTTTTATTATATTTATACATGTATATCGTTCTCCATAATAATATTTCACATTCAGAAATGTTAAGAATGCACCTCACTATGAAATTCACTAAAATTTAATTCATTCAGTTTGTGTGAGAATGCCATTTGCTTTTAATTTATTTCTCCAAGAAAATGTGCATAGCATTTGTAGTAATGCTTGTTTTATGCTATATTTTATATTTCAATCAATATAATTTGTTCAAGAATGATTGTAAAATATAGTTGAAGAATAAATACGCTTTCTTTGGCTCTTAAGTGTTTAACTTAAAATTCTTTTAAACCACTACTAGAGTTTTTGTTTTTTATTTATAGAACGCCATTTCGATGTATTTTTGCATTGCTTCTAAAAATATTAATAAGTGCATATCCATAAATGTTTTCCTTATATATTTTCTAAAAGTGTTAAACATTATAGAGATTTCACCACTTTTGTAAATGTACTTAAAGTTTCATTTCATTGCTACTTGTTAGTTTAGTGTCCTTACATTTGTAAATATCATATCCTCTCAACACTTTATTTCATAATGCATTTTTCTGAGTACTGTGTAATGCTTCAATTATTTTATTTGCACATTGTGAACAAACTAATTATATACACTAGTTTTGTTCAGATTGCTACTAATTTATATCATACGATTTCGGTAAACCAACATTACTTGCAAAGACAACATTACTTGCAAAGACAACATAGCATCTTTGTCACAATATCCACTGTTATCGCACATTACATTTGCTAATTAATTTTTTCCATAAATTTCAATTGATTACACAGCTGTTTAATTCATTTTCGCGAATCTTCAAAGACATCATTTATGTTTATCAAAACACACTATTTTCATTTTGTAAAAAATTACACACATTTCCTGATGATTAATATAACTATGGAAGCAATATAATTTGAGTTTTTTGAAAAATGTATACATTATATTGAAATTACATCATTTCGTTTTTCAAAATATGTTATTTTCATCTACAAAAATTGCATATGGTTTTAATGATTTACTTTTCTTGGTTGGTCACCCCCTAATCTGGTTAATTGCTATGATTAATTTATGTGGTAAATTTCTTTACATGTTTTGTTAATATACATGGTATATCACAAGTCATTTTAGTATGCAAACATAACATTGTTTACACACATTACCTGGTTACACCACATTTTGTATTAACACATTGTAGACTAAGTTTAGTTTCTGACCTTGGTATATAAATTTATTCCTTTGTGTGTTATTTACTCCTTTGATATATAAATTTATTTTTTTTGTATTTAGTTTACACCTTTGGTATATAAATTTATTCTTTATTTTGTTTAGTTTACACCTTTGTTATGTAAATTTATTCCTTTTTATGTTAAGTTTATTCCTTTGGTATATAAATTTATTCCTTTTTGTGTTTAGTTTATTCCTTTGGTATATAAATTTATTCCTTTTTGTGTTTAGTTTATTCCTTTGGTATATAAATTTATTCCTTTTTGTGTTTAGTTTATTCCTTTGGTATATAAATTTATTCCTTTTTGTGTTTAGTTTATTCCTTTGGTATATAAATTTATTCCTTTTTGTGTTTAGTTTATTCCTTTGGTATATAAATTTATTCCTTTTTGTGTTTAGTTTATTCCTTTGGTATATAAATTTATTCCTTTTTGTGTTTAGTTTATTCCTTTGGTATATAAATTTATTCCTTTTTGTGTTTAGTTTATTCCTTTGGTATATAAATTTATTCCTTTTTGTGTTTAGTTTATTCCTTTGGTATATAAATTTATTCCTTTTTGTGTTTAGTTTATTCCTTTGGTATATAAATTTATTCCTTTTTGTGTTTAGTTTATTCCTTTGGTATATAAATTTATTCCTTTTTGTGTTTAGTTTATTCCTTTGGTATATAAATTTATTCCTTTTTGTGTTTAGTTTATTCCTTTGGTATATAAATTTATTCCTTTTTGTGTTTAGTTTATGCCTTTGGTATATAAATTTATTCCTTTTTGTGTTTAGTTTACTCCTTTGGTATATAAATTTATTCCTTTGTGTGTTTAGTTTATTCCTTTGGTATATAAATTTATTCCTTTTTGTGTTTAGTTTATGCCTTTGGTATATAAATTTATTCCTTTTTGTGTTTAGTTTATTCCTTTGGTATATAAATTTATTCCTTTTTGTGTTTAGTTTATTCCTTTGGTATATAAATTTATTCCTTTTTGTGTTTAGTTTATTCCTTTGGTATATAAATTTATTCCTTTTTGTGTTTAGTTTATTCCTTTGGTATATAAATTTATTCCTTTTTGTGTTTAGTTTATTCCTTTGGTATATAAATTTATTCCTTTTTGTGTTTAGTTTATTCCTTTGGTATATAAATTTATTCCTTTTTGTGTTTAGTTTATTCCTTTGGTATATAAATTTATTCCTTTTTGTGTTTAGTTTATTCCTTTGGTATATAAATTTATTCCTTTTTGTGTTTAGTTTATTCCTTTGGTATATAAATTTATTCCTTTTTGTGTTTAGTTTATTCCTTTGGTATATAAATTTATTCCTTTTTGTGTTTAGTTTATTCCTTTGGTATATAAATTTATTCCTTTGTGTGTTTAGTTTATTCCTTTGGTATATAAATTTATTCTTTGTGAGTTTAGTTTCAGCCTTTGGTATAGTTGCTATTTATGGGATCATGTATACATGACATATCATTTGTTCTTAAACAGTGTGTGCTGTTTATAAGGTTACAACATCAAAAATTTTCATGTAAAAAAGATAATGTTCTTTATTAGACATCTCATAAATGTTTTAATACTACTGAAAAACCTTGCAATTCTTTATTTCATACAAATAATTTGTATTGCATTCTGTGCATTGAAATAGTCACTATTGCTTTTATTAAATGTCATGTGGCAATAAATATTCAGTCATGCTCTTTCTCAACTATAAATAAAAGCTTATAACTCAAAATAAACTCCATATATTTAATAGGGTTCTTTATTTCACAATACATGCATAATGAAAATTGTTTATTACTACACATTTTTTTCAAAAATGAGATATCAAGTGTTTGTGACTCATAGTTTTGCATCAACCTGTTTATGTCAATCATTTGTTCTAACTTCCATATATGGAAATTTTCTGTTTAAATTTAATCACTTGGCATCCAATAGAATTTCATTTTAATTGTGTGGACAGGGCATAACTCTTTAAGTATGAGGCGGGAGTGATTACAATTTTCATTTCATTTTTGATTCTCATGGATATTACTTGCCTAACTTCTCTCATGCTTAGACAATGAATGCTCAACAAGGATTTGCTTCTTCTCCTGTGAAACTTTTAAAGACACTCTCTGTTAGACCTTCCCCTCCAATGAAGTTGTTTTCTTGTGACAAGTGTGGTTTTACCAGCCCAACCCCCTTGTCAATGTGCTCTCACATTGAATCTGTTCATGGAAAGGATGGTGTTCATCTTTGCCCCTCATGCAAAATGTACTTTTCTAACATGAACAAGTTTGATAATCACTTAACATCCCACAACTTCAAAGTTGTAAATGACGTGTCAACCACACCATTTAGTAAAGTGGAAACAGGTTGTCATGGTAGTTTTGCATGTTACCAGAGTGATCAACTAACATCTGTTGATGTTTATTTCATCTTTTCTAGTGTTTACCATCAAATTAACGAAATTATACTGGATGATATAGCCAAACACTTTTCCTCTAAAGTTTACCTCTTATGTGAGGTTAAAGAAAAAAATTGTGAAACAACAAGTGTGGTATTGTATCTGACAAGCTCCCCTGTATTCGTCTTTAGCAGTGGCTTGCAGCAAGCAGATTTCATGAAAATGATAGATGGAATTGCCAACTACATCACCATCTATGCAACAAATGGCTCCAATTTGGTTTTGAAAGATATCAACAGAGTAAGTCTGCAGATTGCCAAATATCACCCTACAAGAGCTGGCAGCTACATTCTCTATCTGAAAAGGAACAACTTTCTGGTAAACTCTCACACTGCTTAAACAAATAAATGCTTTCTGTATGCTGTCCTGGCATGTCTCCATCCAGCAAAGATGTGAAATTTACCATCACCACAAGTTCCTACCAACTCTGAAATTTTCTGGTCTTTCATTTCCCATGTCTATCAACAACATCTGTAAGTTTGAGGAGGTGAACAAAATTACAGTGAATGTGTACACCCTCAATGATAAAAGCTTGGTGCCTGCATACATATCTTCAAGCTGCCATCTGAAAAAAGCAAACCTCCTGCTGTTAGAAGAAAGTGATCAGAAACATTATGTGGCAATTACAAACATGAATGCCTGCCTACGCTATTTTAAAAATAGAAATCATGACTTCTTTTGCACTAAATGCCTTTCTGGATTCCGGACTATGGAAAATTTAGAGAAACATCAAAAGAAATGTAATGGCAATAGTGAACCAACTATTACATTCCCTGATCCCAATGAGAAAATTACATTTAAATCATTTGGGGCCAAGAACTTTGTACCCATCATAGCTGCATTAGACATAGAATGCATATCACAGAAGATCCACACAGTTACACCAGATCCCTCAACCAGCTATACTGTTCAGGATGTGCAACAAACTCCCTCAGGTATCTGCATTGCCACAAGCACTGAAAATAAACTGCTTTCCACCAACATATTTTCAGGTGAGAGCTGTATGGAGCAAGGATGGAATGAACTTTGTAAAATTGCACATCAATCCTTCCAAGCAAAACAGCGACATCATGCTTTAATAATAACGCCTCAACAATGATACACCATGCTGGCAAATGCTACCCATTGCATTTTCTGTGCAAAACCATTTGAACAAGTGGATGAACAGGTGATTGACCACTGTCATTATAGTGGAAAAGTGCGTGGTGTTGCCCACAATGACTGTAATATGTTATATCACACACCAAAATTCACACCTGTTTTTGCACACAATGCTAGCAAGTATGACATGCATCTGCTGCTAAAGTCCCTTAGACTCAAAGAGAATGAGAAGCTTTCATGCATTCCATGCACCTCAGAGAATTTCCTCTCAATTAGTTTGATGGTGCCAGTTTCAACATACAATGATAAAAATAATGTCACCAAAACCATTTATGAGGAGCTTTGATTTTTGGATTCTTTCTGCTTCATGAGTGATAGTTTATCAAATCTGGCTAAAAATATTGGATCAGACAAATATGAATTTTTAAAAGCAGGCATGGGTGAACAGAAGGCGTCAGCATTTATGACAGGTAAGGGCCAATTCCCTTATGAATGGTTTGACTCATTGGATAAATTTAATGAAACAAAGCTGCCAGAATTGCACCATTGGTATAATCAATTAACCAGAAAAATACCACTCACACAGGTGGAGCTGAATTTTGAATGTGAAAACACATGGGTCAATTGAAGTTGTCAAACATTTAAAGACTTCCATAATAATTATTTAATGGCAGATACCTTACTATTGTTGGATGTGATTCATGAATTTCAATTGGAAAGCATGTCAACATATAACCTTGACCCAGCTCATTTTTTTACACTGTCCAACTTTAGCTGGAATGNATAAGATGATTATTGAAGATCAACATCTGTCACCCTATACAAAGAATATTAAAGAGACATTGGGACTGAAATCTAGTAAAGTAGCAAAATTGGTGCAGACATTTTACCCTAAGAAAAAGTATGTGGTTCACTATGAGGTGCTGAAATTTTACATTGAACATGGACTAAAGATCACCAGGTTCCACAGGGCATTACAATTTAAGCAGGCACCTTCTTTAAAGCCTTATATTGATTTGAACACATTGAAGCACAAGGCTGCAAAGAATGATTTTGAGAAGAGCTTTTATAAGCTTATGTCTAATGCAGTATTTGGCAAAACAATGGAGTCTCTAAGAAAGTGGTGTAAAGCAAAGTTTGTTGGTGATCAGGAGGCAGCAGAGAAATTAATCAAACAGCCAGTATTCAAATCATTCAATATAATCAATGAAGACTTGGTGCAGGTCATGCTACAAAATAAAGAAATTGTATGGAATAAACCAAATTATGTGGGACAGGTGATTTTAGATCTTTCAAAACTACAAATGTTTAAATTTCACTATCAAACCATGAAGCCAGCATTTGAAAATAAAATTACAGTTTTATACAGTGATACAGACTCTCTCCTCTATAAAATAAAGACCAGGAATGTCTATGAAGACCACCTAGCCGCAATGTCAAATCACTTTGATTTTTCAAATTATTCTAGAGACTCACCATTATTCAGTGAAAACAACAAGAAAATGTATTTGAAGGTTAAAGATGAGCTTGGTGGTGATGTCATCAGTCAGGTTGTAGCCCTGAAATCAAAAATGTACTCTGTACAGTATGTTTCCAATAATAAATGCAATGAGAAGGCAAGCAGTAAGGGGGTTGTGGGGGCTGTTAAGAAGATGATGAACTTTGATCTCTTCAAATCAATTTTGGACAATGAATAAATTGTTCGTCATCCAATGACAGCCATTAGAAGTTACCATCATGACATTTCAGTGCAGACTATGAACAAAATATCCCTAACACCATATGATGATAAATGCTACCTCCTTGATAAATAAATTTAAAAAATCCTTACAAATTTCACTAAAACAAAGAAGATCCAACTACTTATCAAATTATAGGACAAAGTCTATAAGCTATAACAAAGCTAATGAACAATGAAAACCAACTATTTATATCATCAAGGACAATAAACTTTTGAAACCAAGACAAAGTATTTTTTCAGAACCAAGTTAATTTATATTTATTGTTTTAATTCTTCATAAGTGTTAATCTTGAATTGTAAAAAAAACAAAAGAATTAAATAAATATTATTATTATTATTAAATATCAAAGTGTGCCTTATGGATATGGAGGTAGGCTTATTCATTATAGTATTATGTATTCATTCATATTTTTAGATATTACACCTCCTGTGTATAGTGTAGTTGGCTCCCCCTCTCTTCAGTTAAATAGACCTGCTTCCAATATTGGTCCTGGACCTCTACCAAAGAGACTTATGCTTGGTGAATAGCAGAAAAAAGAATGTAGACTTGTATATACTTTTTCCTATAAACTTTTACTTGTATTTGTTTTACTTTGTAAATAAATTTGTCTTGTGCCTTCAACTCAATTTCTGAACAAGTATTCTTTTAATGTCTATTTTTAAAGAGTGATTATTTAAATTGAACTCATTTCTTGTTTATGTCTTGCAGGTGATTGTTTTAAATTCTGCTGCCTACAAAAGGTATATGTATTTATTTCATTATATTACACTTTTACTCTATTTAGCTATTGTTAGGTGTGAAGACCTCAATTTGGGAAGAAATTGAAAAAGATCATCTGAACATTGCACCCCCGCTGCTTACAATCCCTCAATGTACACTTGTGATTATCAGGCATAATTTTTATTTTATTACTAACTTTCTATGTGTTTAGGTCTGTGGTAACAATAGGCCTCCTGGGGAAAGCCAGCCACTTTAAATAAATGGCTTAACGCTTTTCTGATGGCCACCTCCTGGGTGAATGTGGAAGTGCCATCATATTTTAGAATGAAAATGGAAACTTGATGATTGTGCAATGCTGAACTTCTTCACTCAGAGTCATTGTGTAATGTGCACTTTTACAATTTATACACAATTGCTAACTAAATTGTTGTTTTCCACCTCTTGCATATTTGTTTTGATTAATATTAACATGATTGTAAACATGCTCTAATTCAAATAAAACATCATTTTTGTGTGAAATATTTGGGGTTTGGATCTATGAATTATTTTCCTTAATACAGAGTGTTGCACAATTAAAAACATTGTTACAATTAACATGTCATAACTATATTGTCTGAAACAAATATGTCAGTGTACTTAAAAAATAAAGACTTCATCAAAAAATTAATTTGCTCAATTTAGTTTTGTCAAAACGTTTCTTGTCATAAATTATATCACTTTGCCCAAATCCTAGAAAACAAAAATAAAAACTTTACCATAAAATTAATTTTCACACTTTAGGTTTGTCAAAACATTTATTGTTTACAATTATATCACTTTGCCAAAATCCTGACAATAAAAAATATAAACTTTGTCAAATAATTAATTTGTTCAATTAAGTTTTGTCAAAAATATTTTGTTGCTAGATGGCGACCAATAGAATTGCTTCATTTCCACATGGCAAATAGTAATGGGGTGTTACAAGAACTTCAGGGTGTCCCAATGTAGCCTCCTCTCCCCATTACCTTNCAGGTGATTGTTTTAAATTCTGCTGCCTACAGAAGGTATATGTATTTATTTCATTATATTACACTTTTACTCTATTTAGCTATTGTTAGGTGTGAAGACCTCAATTTGGGAAGAAATTGAAAAAGATCATCTGAACATTGCACCCCCGCTGCTTACAATCCCTCAATGTACACTTGTGATTATCAGGCATAATTTTTATTTTATTACTAACTTTCTATGTGTTTAGGTCTGTGGTAACAATAGGCCTCCTGGGGAAAGCCAGCCACTTTAAATAAATGGCTTAACGCTTTTCTGATGGCCACCTCCTGGGTGAATGTGGAAGTGCCATCATATTTTAGAATGAAAATGGAAACTTGATGATTGTGCAATGCTGAACTTCTTCACTCAGAGTCATTGTGTAATGTGCACTTTTACAATTTATACACAATTGCTAACTAAATTGTTGTTTTCCACCTCTTGCATATTTGTTTTGATTAATATTAACATGATTGTAAACATGCTCTAATTCAAATAAAACATCATTTTTGTGTGAAATATTTGGGGTTTGGATCTATGAATTATTTTCCTTAATACAGAGTGTTGCACAATTAAAAACATTGTTACAATTAACATGTCATAACTATATTGTCTGAAACAAATATGTCAGTGTACTTAAAAAATAAAGACTTCATCAAAAAATTAATTTGCTCAATTTAGTTTTGTCAAAACGTTTCTTGTCATAAATTATATCACTTTGCCCAAATCCTAGAAAACAAAAATAAAAACTTTACCATAAAATTAATTTTCACACTTTAGGTTTGTCAAAACATTTATTGTTTACAATTATATCACTTTGCCAAAATCCTGACAATAAAAAATATAAACTTTGTCAAATAATTAATTTGTTCAATTAAGTTTTGTCAAAAATATTTTGTTGCTAGATGGCGACCAATAGAATTGCTTCATTTCCACATGGCAAATAGTAATGGGGTGTTACAAGAACTTCAGGGTGTCCCAATGTAGCCTCCTCTCCCCATTACCTTACTACTCAGCAGTTCTAGGATATTTGATATTCGAAAACTTAATAAACTATGCTAAGCCTTTCCTTTCTGGAAGAATTCTACTTTCTTGCTAAAACAAAAGATGGTGATTTACACAGAGGAATGTGAATTTAATTACAAATCCTTAATCGCAATAAATGGGTTCTTAGACAAATATTTTTCTGTCATGCTTATGCGTTTTTGAGTGAAATCTCACAATATTTGTTGAAAAATCCCTCTAAACTAACACCAAGAGGAATATTCTTGTGAAAGCACAATGAATTGATCCCACTCCCATTGGTTTCCTACTAACACGGCACCAAAAATTACAAAACTTCAAATAGAATACTCATGAATATAAAACATGAATTTCTGTATTTTTACCCATGCTGCATTGCATACTATATTTTCTAATAACTAAGAGTTCATTCAGATGAGCAAAGTGATGTTGTGTGGGTCAAGCAGGAATCATTAGTCCAGCTGAACTAAGCACTAGTTCAGGAACTGTTTTTAAAGCTTGTGTGGTTAGATAAGATCTTGCTACTATCTAAGTTTCGTAAGGGGAATTCTTCCGATATGATAGGAGATCAAATTTTCATCATACTGAAGTTTCAGGGCATCTTGCACATGTCTTACATTCTGGCAGGGTCAAGATGGTATATCTTTGGCGATTCAGCAGTCCTCAACTTTGGATTCTTTTTTGGCTTGTTGTGTACGTTGAAATTTTAGTGATAAGGCATTTTCTAACATGTTCCAGTTCTAAGAAATGCCTCTATGCACTTTGATGAGTTTCAAAATGTGTAAAACCTAGACAA
Organism: Hofstenia miamia; assembly: GCA_900660155.1. Lineage (NCBI taxonomy): Eukaryota > Metazoa > Xenacoelomorpha > Acoela > Hofsteniidae > Hofstenia > Hofstenia miamia. The sequence goes on along the minus strand of CABFPE010000050.1, from coordinate 2,142,648 downwards.
AAATGTATTGTATGAAAAAAATTAAACTTTTGCTCGCAGGATTTCAAAGAATCTGTCACTCGTAGAGTTCAAAACCACGGGAGTGTTCCTGCAAGATTAACAGATAGTCATACTTTAGAACTGCAAATTAACTTAGAAGTAAACAAGTAAGGAAAATAACAGAGAGACTTCTACTATTGAGAGTGATGTTGATTGACTATAAGATCTCGTATTTTAGCATCATTGTCGAACACTTCTACAAATAAAGCCAATGAATTTTTTCTGTAATAATAATTCTGATTTTTCTGTGTTTTCTTTGAAATTATGCATTTTCCTAAATTACATACAGAAAATCTGTACATTATACTTCAAAAAATACACAAAAAAAGAAATGTTTGATGGTAAATACAAATACTTTGGTGCCGAAGTATTTCGATGAATCAAAGAATATTGTGTTGTCTATCGATTACTCAGGAGAAGTGTTCGCCGTACTACTTCTAATATAGTTTCTCTGCTCATTTTATTGGACATTTGCATTAATGTTTCTGGATAACTCAAGTTTTTGTAAAAAAGGGCGTTCTAAAAATATTTTTTTGAAATACAGTGAAGAATTTATAAATAAACTTGAGAATGTTATTTTACGACATTTGTAATGACCTAAAATATATATTCTTTAATCGGAAAAAAACATGTAATGTATGTTGCAAAGAAAATTTAGATTAGCAAACTCAAATTTAGATTGGAATTCGATTGGATTCCAATTGGAAAATTCTAGAATTACAAAGAAAAAGAAATAACGAAAATTAGTAGTTAACAGCACTTTTTCTATTTATTGTACAAAGCCCTAACTTTAATAAATAAATAAATAGCATGATTATTTCTTCATCTCTAAACATGTTTTAAATTATAAATACATTTCCTCAGATCTTCTTCATTCACATCATTGTATCATAACTCTATGCTGTGATTCAACTCGCCTTCCAATTTGACTTAAAACATGGATAAAAATAAGAGAAAAATGACGATAATATACAGTTGCTAAAAGAAAAGCTTAGAAATGAGAATTGGGCCTCAGTTTGTAGTGATTTAACTCCCAATGGAATATTCAATAGGTTTTCAAATATGCTACGCAGAAAAATCAATTTTAAGAAACGAAATCCAATTATGACAACAATTAAGACATTATTAAAAATCCTTAAAAATGTTCAATTCCTTAACTTTGATTAAACAAAAAACTGATAAGTGGATTATGCATATTAATTAAAAGTCCCCGGGGAATTTTGATGACCACAAAAAGGCTACTAACTTATGCAACCTAAAAATTGAAAATTCGTACAACCAATACTATAAATCAAAATTTGAAAAAATGGAAAGCAAAAGTCAAAAATGGTTATTTATTAATTCATTGCTTAACCAAAAAAAGGTTTTAATTCCAGACAAGAAATTCATCATAAATGGCGAAGCAATTAATAATACTAAAGATATTTGTACAATATTTAATAAAGTGTTTAAAAATCTAGGCAACTACAAAGGAGAAAACAGAAATATAACTACGGTGAAAATTTAGCTTTCGTTATGTAACAAAATATGATGTTTTACAAATAGTCTCAAAATTGAAAAATAAATCTAGTGGCAAATCAAAAAACCTCGTTTGGTACTTAAGAACTGTAGCCGATTTATTTGCTAATCCCCTCTGTGGTATTCTGAATGTACTGGATATTCTATTTTCCCCGTACCGATTAAAACTAGCCAACATTACACGGTTTACAAAAAAGATGACATTTCAATACGGAAAATAAAGAAATTACTCATTTTAAATACATAAGGGTTATTTTCGACAGCAATAAGTAATTTTTCTCACCTTCTAAGTAAAAAAATTCAACTTATTTTTGCCTTAGTCTGAAGTTATCCAAATTTGGTTGCACATTATATACAGGAATTGACACACGATATCTCGGAAAATTTAAAATACAAACAAATTGGGCAATTAATATTACATTAGGTAGTATGAAAACAAACGATCAACTTACGATGAATTAAAAGGAAACTTTTCGAAGCCAAGAATGACAATATATAAAACATTTTATATACGCTTTATAGAATTCTCAAAAAACGCTCCATACAATTCAACCAATTTCCCGAATTTTAAAACCACATTTTCATAGTAAGCGCACCTTAGATATAAGACATGCAAAATCGAAGAAAAGACAAATGCAAAGTTCTTTTATAAAAAGCTCAATCCGTCTTTGGAATGAATTGCCTACAGAAATTAAGAAAGCCAAGTCTCTAAAAACCTTGTACCTAAAATAACGCAATTATATATAAATCACATAGGCCTGAATTGTTCGAATATAAGATGTTTCAAATTTATTAACGCTGATTATAGTACTAAGACAAATGGAAACATCGTGATTTAACTAACTAAAATTTTCTTTGTAAATTCTGAATATATATATATATATGTACATATATATATATATATATATATATATATTATATATATATATATATATACATATGTACATATATATATATACATTTGTACATATATATATATATATAT
>CABFPE010000050.1:2122980-2139997 GCA_900660155.1 Hofstenia miamia | reverse complement strand
ATATATATATATATATATATATATATATATAATTAGTGTGCATGTATATTTTAAACCCACCTTTGTACTGTGACCAACATTTATATTGTTAAATTTAGCACACAATATAGTTTCTTTTTCAATTCAATAGTGATGTGCGGATAGAGCTTTTTTAATGCCAAACCCTCCCGATGAAAAATAATATACTATTCTTACGAGAGAATATGATTTTCATGACTGCTGTTAACAATTAGAAATTTTCAGCATAATTTCGAACACGGTTCATAATAATTATATGTCTTTAAACATTATATTTATAATGTATGTTTAAAAAATCTTATTTCATCATAAACTGCCCATTACGTCCATTATAATTCTGTCAGCTTTGCCCACATTTTCAAACAATTTTCTCCAAGTCTGCTATGAAATTTGAAGATACTCAGATATTGACACATCTATGAATAAGTGTGCTTTCCTGTTACGAGGTGAACGTTTATGATAAAGGTTATTTCTGGGCTTGAGGTACATAAAAATAGCAATTTTTTCACACAAAATCAGCTTTTTTGCAAAATCATTCAAACACATACCTAACGCTCAGATAAAAATAGATCAAATATCCATGTAGCAACAAATAGCTTCAACGGTTTTGTTTTCTGTATTTGTCCCCTAAATGCCATTTAGGCGTGACTTGAGAATAAAATGGAAGAGGAGCCCATTCCTTATCCAGTGGTATTTACAGATTTTATACAGTTTTATTATTTAATGAGCAATGCGCATTTTAAAAATATTTCGAAAACACCTCAAACTGCACAAAATGCCTGGATTATTTAGTTCTAACCTACAAATTACGTGGAATGAAAAGCGTACCCGTACCCGATAATTATGCGCACCCGCCCATACCCATGGGTATGTGCGAGCAAAATGGGGTACTCCCACATTGCTACAATGCAATGACCAAAATTTTAGCGAATGCGAGATTTTAACAAAATTTACAAATAAAATGTGAGAAGAGTACTATTCTAAATAATTTAGAAGTTCATGAAAAATGCAGGAGATAACTAAGTTAAGACTAAAAGAGATAATTGTAATGAAGTCCGATATTTTTTATGGCCAAATCAACTTTCTTTTGCAACACAACATACTAAGTAGAACAAAACTTAAGTGTTGTCTTTATTACTTTAAATATAAAAATTTTTCAATCACTCTTAAATAAACTTCTTTGATACTTATTGAAGAAATTATTTGTAAAATAAGAAATTTCTTTGATGTGGCACTTTCCTTAATATTTAAAAAACCTTTACTGATCTATATAATTAGTTTCAAAATCTTAATGTGAACTTCCAAATTTGATTATTAGTTCTTATCAAACTATATGATTTATGCAAAATATCCCCAAATTTATGAAATTGGTTTGCGTAGATAACTTTGGTCAATAATTTAAAATTTACAAATGCATTGATTGTCATTAAAAGAATATTTATATTCTATATTTCAATAATCATTTAGATGAAACAGCAAGAATTATAAAAATTTACTCAAACTACAAACGAAATTAAAATTTTTTACAAAATTATTTGGAAAAATCACAATTAATAATTTACTTCAGGTACCATGCAGCATAGCCAAAACCTTTTCTTTTTTAAGCTAAAATAAATATTAAAAGTATAAAATACAAATGGGATTATTAGCAATTATTATCTTTTTACTGCATAGAGTATTGAAGGTCCATCTGCTTAGCGTGCCTAAGTAATTCATACAAACAAGGTGTATGCAAAAGGAATGTAATTGAAATTAATGAAAATGTTTGAGAAAACAATGCATGATGTGTTTTATTATAAGAAACAGAATTAACATACTAATATAAAAATAGATTGAGCCTTAAACTTAAGACAAACCACAAATTACGATAGTTCATTAACACACTAAAGCCTAATGCAGAGATGGAAGCCGGTCGGTACTGACCACCGGACGGACCCGGTCATCCTTAATTTTACTTCACCACTATAAACCGGTCACTGAGATGTGTCTCCGATCATACCGTTCTGGGAGTTTCTCAACTCTCAAGCTGCAACAGCTCATGACAATTACCATAATTACAGTTGTGCGAAAAAGTTAGTAGATCACATGTAAATTCAGTAACATGGGTCAAGTAGTAGTTTTTGAATCAATACAAGTGCATAACGTAATAGTGCCATTGAACATTGAATGTGGATTCAGTGGTATAAATTCTGTAAATCAGAGCTCTAAGGATCTCAGTATCTAAACAATAACACGTTACACCATATTTAAGTGTAAATCTCCAATAAACTTTTACCGTTATGTATTGCAAATGAACCGTGTAATAGCAATGATTTAGGACTTATAGAAACTGTTAGTAAACATGTCCATTGCCCACTGCGCCTTTGAAGGTATATACCAATAGGTCCCTATTATTCACTATTTTTAGAGTAAACGTCACGCTTAACAAACTACTGCTGGAGAAATATTTACCTTGACGCGATTATTTTTATTTGCTCATAACCATGGGAGTTAGGCTCATCGATATTTGGAAATAATCACTGAGTGCCATTAATTACTAAAATTTACCATGGAATAATTATTTACATATGATTACCAATATTCAAACAAAACACGATATTGAAATTTGCATCATTAAAAGCATTGGGTGATTAGTCTCGATTTTTGGTTTGTGCCATTAAATGAACTATGAGATATTTCGGGTTAATGCGATAACACAATTGCGTATGCGTTCAGTACACGTGCTTTTAACTGCATAAATGCATTATGACAAGGAAAAAAAGGCCCGGAAACAACAAGTCAAAAAAAGTATTGATAAAAACAGTGAAACAAGGTAGAGCAGTAAAAATCGGTAGTCTATAACGTAAGGACCGGTTAAAGCCGGTACCCAACCCACATGAGAGTAACCTGGGTAGCATCCCGGTCGCCTGTCAGGGGATGACCGGAACCGAGCCGAACATGGTCACCAATTGAGGGTACGATTTCCATATAAAGAAACATAGTAAAATAGTTATTTTTATGAATTTTTAAATAAATTATATTTGCATATTTTAAAATATATTTACGAAAGCTTCATGCCACATTTTATAATTGTTCGTTTAAATCTAAAGATTCTGCTCACTTTAAAACATGCAGAGTTCTAGGAGTACCAGTAAGCCAACACCAGACTCTTCCCGTAAAAGATAAACTTCAGTTATTAAAAAACTATTCTTTCATAAGGGCAATTGTAACTGCAGAATTAGTTTAAATGTCTTGCAGGTATTCACCTCTCCATTTGCATCAGTCGTGCAATAACGAACTTGGAATAGCAAAGGCCGCATTTCTAGTTGCTTTAGCGTATATGTAAAATCAGTGATTACATATTTGCTGTGCAGCGCCGTCTATGGCGAAGCCATTATAAAGATATTCATAATGAAGTGATTCTGGTTGATTTGGCCAGAAGAAACAACGTCTATATTGAGAATTATTGGAACAGCAAATAAAGTTAATGGCAACAATTCTGAAAGAGCGGTCAGTAACGTTTCATTGTTGAAGATTTTATCTTCACCTCTGGTAAAAAAGTAACATTGAAAGCAAAACGAAACCCAGTACAACTACCTCACCGGCTAATTGCCAAATCGTTTCCACAAAATCCATTACTTGTCAAAATGTTCATGTTGCAAAAAATCAGCGATTAAAAATTGATGTTTGAACACAACTTTATTGGGCATTATACATTTGATGAGAGACAAGTCAATTGGATTAAAAAATATAATGTAAATATAATGTAAGCATAATCTTCGTGTAATTAAATAAAGGTAAATATGTCAAAAACTTTAAAACGGTATTATCGTTAATAGCCTCCGAAATACGAAATTTTCAAACCAAAAAGACGAGGAATTCATTTCGGACAACCACAAGTTCAAAAAATACATTATGAATGAAAAACAGGGGGCGGTCAAAATTCTCCTCATTGAAACAACCGAAAATGCGACTGTGGTCATTTCAGCACCAAGTGATGATAACGGATACTAAAGAAAGGAAGAAAACAAAGTTGGCTATTAATTCCAAACCAAAAGCTTTATTAAAGAATATCAGGATGTGGTTAAAACCCAATTGATTCCCTATGCTAGCGCTTCGCTTTGAATGTTCTAAAAAAATGAAGAGAATTCTAGAGAGATGATTAGTCATATATTACAATGCAAAGTCAAATCAAAATAAATAAAATTCGTAGATTATGTTATTACATTTGTAACGATGTCTACGAATTGTACAGTGTATCTGAAAAGAAAGGTATGTAATCTGAAAATACATATTGATAATAACAAGATTTGTTTCCTAAGATATGAAAGTCATGTCGTAGCTATCATAAATCCCATATTCACACTTCATAATAAACAGGACGAAAGTGAACCAAAAATAAATTCAAGATATTGAGAGAGGCAAAAAATATGAAAATTTATTAATAAACAGGTCCCCCAACTTAGAAGTCTTGCAAGCACACATGAAAATCTGGCTTCAAAATTGCGTGAAGCAAAAATATGATTTGTATCCGTTTCTGTAGAACAAAATTCAAAATGAAGAATGGGAACAGAAACACCAAATATTTAATTCTCACTTTTTGTTCTGACTTTTAGAATTGAATATAATATTGTATAATTAAATAGAATTTTTGGGCAAATTATTATTCCTATCATTATTAATAAATGCATTATGTCATATATTAAAAAGTACGAAGTGAAAACGTAAGAAATCTGAAGAGGACAAGAGTACATAAATAAGGTTCAAAATGAAATTGTTGAAGTGCAAATTCTACCAATAAATCTCTTGGAAGATAAGCTAAACATTACATGCCCTAACTCTATTAATATGCAGATGCTATTTCATTAATACATTCAAATCAGTTGTCTGGTTATTAACTAACAGAATTTACCATAGAAATAATCCGTGAACTGCATCAAATGACTAGCGAAGTATACATAGTTGTTTTATAACCATCAGATAAATCGAAATCTCGTCTTAAACATTTCCAGAAAACGGCAAATATCTGAAGAATGTGTGAGTGCCGAAGTTTCACTAATTTTTTCTTTGAGTTTGTACATATTTTAAAAAGTGTTAATGCAAATTGGATTTCACGTCTCAAATTCAAATTTCCGAACCCAAAAGATTTGAATCGAAAAAGTGTTTATCCTTCTTCTATTGGAGCCCAACAGGTTCTTCCGGTCATTCCTGTACTCTCTACTGAAACAATTGCTGCACTCCACATGTTCTATGAACGCAATGAACATTATAAAGGCATTGAAGAAATGTGAATTCTGTTGTTCTCAATGTTCTCGTGATGTAGGAAGTGTGGGAACCAGTGAGCTTTTTGATATCTTAAATCGAGGAAGTTTGGTGAAGCCTACTAATTCTGTTTTTTCTATGTGTACCGGGTGTCCCAAAAGTCCTTGCACTCAATAAAAACCAACAATTCTATATTGATTTTTGTTTAAATATTAAATAAAATGTTGTTGTTTAAATACTAAATAAAATGTTATTGTTTAAATACTAAATAACGATATTGTAAACTACTACAGTGATACCCTTCTTCTTCCGTGAGTTGATTCGGAATATGTGGTTTCAACAGGATGGTGCTCTGGCCTATTATTTTATGGGTGCTCAGGAAATGTTGGACAAGATGGCTGGACGATGGATAGAACGACGAGGTATTATTGAATTGAATGGCCTGCAAGATCACCGGATCTCACCGTCTGTGATTGTTTTTTAGGCAATCTCAGAGACAAAGTTTATGGCGTTAGCACGCAGTTTGCTTCGTTGAAAGAGTTAAACGATAAAATTTTGTTTGAAATACAGTCACTTCCGGCAACCTATTTCAGCAGCTCTTTTAAACATTTTGAATATCGTATTGAAGTGAGAAGTCAACATTTTGAGTGAAATGATTTCTTTGTCTGTTATATAGGTGATAGCGATTAAAGTGTTTAGATATTTTTTTAGGGCAAGGACTTTTGTTGCTAGTAATTGCACGAGTTTAAGCATCAATTGCAAGCGCTGACTACTCAGTTTAACTGCTAAAACATTGATTCCAATTCATTCCTTGAAAAAGATTATTGTACACATTGTACGGATTTAGATATTGATTATTTATTTTGTATTCATTATCAAATAAAAAATGCATCACAATCGCATTAGAATCGTGAATTTCCACAACATTATCAGTTAAAAACTCAAAATAGCTAAGCTATTCATTGTTGCTTCAAAATATAAATCAAATTGTAATACGGATATTTTTCTAAATACATAGTTTAATCTCTATTTGTCATTAACCAAGGTTTGCTTTCAGACTTGTGTTTACAGAGAGTCGTGACCCAAGAACAATTAATTATATGAGTATTAACATTTTGCATTTATATATTTTCTTACCACAACTAACATGGGTGCAATCACGTTGTCTATTTCATTTAAGAAACAGAAAACAATCCACATCGACTCATAATCCTCTTGCCAATTTTAATTGATCTAAAGCATGTCATCATTCCTGTTGAAATAAATTTCACTGTATAACAAATGAAAACAATTCGTAAAGACTCATGCTCTCCTCAAGAATTAATCAAATTAACTTTCCTCACTCTAATATTAATTACACTTGAAACTTTACGGCAAACATGTGGATCCATTCGATGATTGCAAACTAATGAACAACGTACCTACAAATAGTGATAACTATCTTACGGATGCAAACCTTATTACTACCCCAAATCCTCACGAATTTGCAGATGAAACACGATTTAGTACTGAAATCATCAAACATTTAGCTATTTATTACAAACACCATATGTGGAAAACAATAACTCACATGATCAACTCAAAATTTACCTCATCATTGAGATGTCTTTAATATAAAAGCATTATTTGCTCTATGGGCTTTAAAAATTTTTAACAGTGCGTCGCCAATATATATATATATATATATATATATCGCAAACGTCTTCTTAATATGAAGAAGACTTGAGTAGGAAGGCAACAAACGTGGATCTCGACTGACAAAATGCATGAGGTTTTGAGAAGCCTTCCAAATACGCAATCATTTGTAGAGCTGGAATAAATGATTACTTTACGGTTCGCAATAATGATGTGTCTTCTACAAGTAAATTATTAATTTCCCCTCGTCCAAAGAAATGTCTAAAGGCATTGTTGAAAAAATCACGGAAAATCAGCAGCTATACAGACAGAATGGAAGAAAGTTGCTGATGCATTATCAGCCAAAATAAGTAACATGGTGGACATATTAAAATTAAAAAAACAAAATTAGTTATGAATTGAACATTTGTAAAAAATTTTTTTAATACTAGTTTAATTGATATTAAATTTTATTTATAAAAAACAAAGCAAAGTATTCATAACTAATGGAATTACAAATTTTTTGAAGAAATTCCGAGCATTATATCATTGCGTTTACACTGAGCATTTAGTTACATTTACCTACTTTTACGTTCAATTGGTGCTGATAGCCCCTCATCCTCTAAGGTTTCTACATTTACATTATTAATCCTCGGACGAGTGATTGGGGCAAAATGACTCAACTTCAAATTGAAATCACTTTGCATATCTCGAGTCTTTTAGACTCTTCCACTTAGTTGTCTACATTATGAAGTTTGTAACAGCTGGTGCTACGCATGGTTGCTAAAAAACTGATTTTATTTTTTCTCACACAAATATGACTGATTGGGTCAAATTGACCCAACTCATTTATCGTTAAATTTATGCATGTGATTTATAGTTTTCAGCAAATTTTAAAATCTAAAAAAGCTTAAATTTATTAAGTAAATATAATTTTTTTGATTTTTTAGGTTTACACTTTATCACGATCCAAACATTATCCTCAAAGAGAGAGAATACCACCTTCATTTTATGGTTATGTGCAGTATGCAGATGAAAGCGATTTTGACGATGACTATTCCAACAGTGATTACGTTACGTCTGCAATGCAGGAAGGGACATTGATCAATCTACATTTTCTTTTGAACAGCACAATGACAGTAATATAAAGTCAAATACAAATTTAAATTCCAGCTTTAGCTTACCCCACTCTCCTATAAGAATAGAAACTAGCAATTCTGAAACGTCGTATCAAACTAAAGACGTCCTCTTTACCAATTTTAACACCATCTCGATCTCGTGCTACGAACATTGTTCGGCAAACAGCAGATTTACCACGTCACGTGAAGGATGCAAATATTATCAGTAGAGGTGAATCTCTAAGCCATTTTCTGAATAACGAGTTGCTTCAGATGATAATTGTCTCAATAAATGCTAAAGGACATAAACTGTCTAAAAATTTCCAAGATATTTCTTTTGATGAGATGATTGGATTTCTGAGAGTATTGCTAATGTGTGGTGAACTTCGCGATTCCAGGCTTCCTGTTGAGCATATTTTCAATGAAGATCATAGTAGACCCATTTGCAATGCTACTGTTTCGCGTGATCGTTTTAAAGAGATTTTAAAGTACATACGCTTTGAAGATTATAAAACATATCAGCCAAATAAAAGGAATGATAATTTAGCTTCAATGTGTTAAGTATGGTAAACTTTCATAACGAATTTACGAAGTTCATATATTCCAGGACCATGTTTTACAATTGACGAAATGCTAGCACCATATCAAGGATAATGCCCAATTTCGTCAGTATATTAGCAAAAAGCCTGCAAAATACGCGATAAAAATATGGTGGTTGTGTGACAGTTATTACTTTTATATTATCAATGACCAAGTATACACAGGGAAAGATGTAACAGGTATGCGAGATGTTGGCAAAGCGACATGTGTGGTTCTTAAACTAGCAGAACAAGTTTATAGTAGTGGTCGAAATATATGTGGTGACAATTGTTTCAGTTCATTGCATTTAGCAGAAGAGCTAAGAAAGCAAAATTTAACAAAATAAAGGGGGAATTCCCAAAGAATTAAACAACTTCAAGCACCGAGAACTTTATCCATCACTCTTTGCGCAGAACAATCATGCAACTCCTGTTTCGTACAAAGCAAAGAAAGGCAGAGTAGTTGTTCAAATTTCAACGTCACATTTTGATCAGTCAGTGACATCAAAAGATAAAAAGCTACCGCAAATCATCCACGATTATAATCAGAAAAAGTGTGGGGTAAATGTGAAATGGTGGGGAACTTTACTGTTCGGAGGGCTGTGCATCAATTGACAACTAAGCTTATCTTGACACCGGCTGATGCTGCTGGAGTTGGGGCATATGTCGTCTTTTCAATGCTATCAAACTCATCTTTGACAAACAGATCCCATTTTAAGGTTTTAATGACAGTTAGTACTGAGCTCATGGCTGCTTGCATGGTTACTCGAGTAATCGCGGAAAACATGCAAACGCATCAAAAGAAATTCTTTTAAAATCAAAACCACACAACAGTGCAAGTGTTTCATCTTTAACTATTACCAGCACAAGAAAAAGATGCCATATAATAGATGTCCAAAAAGTGTAAACTAATGTGAGTAAAGTTCGAAGCCAAAGCCAGCAACATGTGTGTCAAAATTACAGTGAAACATCTTGTATTTGTCAAGTGTGTAATCAATAGTGTGGTTTAAATTTATTAACTAGTCTATTGTAATATATATATACATGTATATATATACTAGCAAAATAAAGAATTATACTAGAAAGTGATTAAATAACACAAACATAGATTCTGTTTGTTTAGGAAGCAACACATATGAAAAGATGGAGGATATTATGAAGGATTTCGAAGACTTTTACAAAAAACCTCTATAAACAAGCGGATCATCCTAGCAAAAACACAAGTCTATTAATAAGCATGATGTCTTAAATGCAGCTATCAACACCACTAAGATATTTCATGAAATTGATAAGCTAAAATTTTCTCCAGGCTTTGATGTTTTAAATGCAAATTTTTACAATACTTTTCGTAATTTGTTCACTACCGTTATTTATATATTACTTGAATCTATTATACATAATGGTCACATTTCAAGTGGTATTGGTAATGCTAATTCCAAAACCTAGAAAAATACATAAATGATCGAATATCTTAGGTCCAATTTCATTTTTAAACATGGATCTTAAAACAATAGACTAGGTGTTTCGAACAGAAATATATCATTTCACTCCAGACATTATTCGTAAACGAAAGGAAGCCTTCAGTGAACATTTCAAGACTTCAGTGTATTTTAGACATCTGCAAAAAGAACAAAAGTGATATAGGTATCGTAAACATTGATTTCTCAAATGTCGCTGAATCTGAATTAATAGTTTAATGGACTTTCTAAACTAAGAATTCCCCATTCGTTCTTAAACTTATTAAAGCTTGCTACAAAAATAATAAATCTTCTTTTCACCAGCTTTAAATGTAGACCGTAGAATTAAACAGGACAGTCCTCCCTCATGTACATTGTTCAGTTTTGAAATTGAGCATTTCGTTACGCCAATTTAAAATTAAACAAATAAATTGGACTTTAAATATCAAGGAGTTAACAAAAAAATTGGCATTTGCAGATATCGCAGTAATTGTTACTAATCAAAAGCACCTGCAAAACTTTTACATGTCTGCAGATAAATTACCAAAAATCAGCGTACACAACACAATACTTAATAAGTCAAGGCACTGGCAAAATAACTGTCTCTGGAATTAAGAAGAAGGTAATATTCCAAGAGTAAAACTGATAACGAGTGCAGTAAATGTCAACCTAGGAAAAATTATACAAGATGTCATTTGTAAGAGGAAAATGTCAATATTTGGAACAGACAGACACTCAATACCTTACTGCTCTACAATGCATATTTTTATTCGCTCCTCACCAAAAATAATATCTTACAAAAAGATATCAATATGCTGTTTGAAACAAATACCATTCCCGCCCAACTAACTTGAACCATTACAGATCCAACGAAGGAAGAAATTAAATTGGGGAATATTCCTTATATGCAAATAACATATAAATTGAAACTAATAAATATAATACTAAAGGCTGAGTGTGACACGCAATGTAATAAATTATACCATAGCATAATTGCAGAGTATACAAAAACTCTTGATAGATATGCTATATAATGCATCTCTTAAGATGTCTATCGTTGAAAATATACCACATCTAACAACTACACTGAACTTGTTGCAGAAGATGAAGTTTCAACTTAATCCAGAAAGTATAGCAAATAAGCGTGTTTGTCTGAATGTGCATGTGATTATATTTTTGCTATACATCTTTTATGTACACAGTTAAAAGCAAGTTTACCTGCCATCTATAGCAGTACGTTTTTGCTACTGTGATTGATGAACCTGACTATGATTCTTCCCATTTTCATTTTTGAGTGTGCATTTGTTTGAACACGTAAGAACTGTTGGGCTTATAAATTCCAACGTAAGAAGTAAAAGCCAAGAAAAAATAATCTTATTCTGTGTACAAACTCGGTGTAGAAATAAAAAAGGTTGAATAGCCAACTCAAATTATCAAAATGATTGTGTAAAAATGGTCGAGCTGAAAGCGTAAGGTGCATTAATGAATTACTCCACAGTTAATTGTTTGAAATATCAACGGCTTGCTATACATTTCTGACGAAATGTTAACTAATATTACTTTTTGTTTAAGATCGCAATATAGAAATTATCATACGTAAAAGTAGATGTATAGAAAAATGAATTAGAAGAATAACCTTCTATAACAATTGCAGAAATGAACAGTAAATACATGGCTAGTGGGGAGTATTAGAAATAATTTATCTCAAACAATTATTAATAGCGTTCGAAATCTAGATGGCGCAATTTAATGCAATTATGATTCTGAAAAAGCTTTATTCTGCTGTTTAAATCAGAAATTCGAAATTAATAAAAAATTAATAAATTGCAGGTATTATTCTTACAGGTTAGATAAACCTACAAAGATTTAGAGTAAATTTTAAATTAATATTCATGTGCGTCGACAGGAAAACAATATCGTTTACACCTATTAAAAAGACACAAATTCAAAGTTAAAAAATTTGCATTCTGGTAACCCATTAAATTCTCTATTTCCATTAAATAATAATTTTCACCCAACTTATATAATGCAAAAACTTACTTTTTTTAATTTTTGCTGGGATTTTGGGGGATGGGTACAACGTAGATTTAAGGTATCGACAAAAGCTTCTTTCTCGTTTGAATGTAATGAGGTGTGGATATCATCGGATTCTTTGGACATAGTCTTTCGTCCTTTTGGTGCGATCTTTAAGGGTGTTTTAAAAACAACATGTGAAGGAATATTATAAGGATTGTGTCGAGGCATACTAGTTTCTTTAGGGGTTCGTTGTGAAATGCCAACAGTAGTAGAAGTATCGGGAACACATAAAGTAGGATGCAAAGAACTTCTCTCCTTCAACTGGCAGTTGGAAAAATTTTTCATCTGTTCTTTCTCAATAATATCAGTCTTCCATTTTTTGAAAGGCGATCTTTGTTGTTTAGATTTCAAAATGCTTTGAAGTTTTTCATATGTGCTTTCACTAGAAAACT
Source organism: Hofstenia miamia (assembly GCA_900660155.1). Lineage (NCBI taxonomy): Eukaryota > Metazoa > Xenacoelomorpha > Acoela > Hofsteniidae > Hofstenia > Hofstenia miamia. The sequence goes on along the minus strand of CABFPE010000050.1, from coordinate 2,127,503 downwards.
TTAGAAAGCTTCGAGAATTGACATCTAAGTGTGTATGGGAATGTAAACTGTTAGATGATTCTGGTGGAATCGCGGATTCCATATTACTATCATCAGACATTTCTAAATCATTACGCACTATTTCATATCGACTAGCATCGCCAATAATAGGACTCTTGCTATTATCATCTTCGCCATCAGATGGCTCATTCAACTCTTTAGAACAATCAGATGAGGCCGAAAAGCTAGTATATGTCAACGGTTCATTCGATTTACCAAGTGTTTCTGGATTATTATTAATTTGTGTTTCAATCGGAGCTAATGAGCTTTTCAAGGAATGTAATGGGAGCGTTGAATTTGTCATTAATTCAGTAATTTTCCTTTGTCTGTGGGTTCGAGTATTAACATTGCTAGTCATTACCTTGTCATTTTCCTTAGGACTGGATTTAACCTCCTTAATTGAGATCGTTGATTCAACCATTGATTTGGAGCATATGGTACTATCTAAGCTCACATTATTATCGCTCTCCAGACTAAACGTGCTTACGACACTAAGAGGCTGTTGACCGATATTTTTATTATTTGATATAGTTGTTGCGATTGAATCTGAAGTTTGTGATAGAACTAAATGTGACAATGATGAAGTTGCTGTAGTTGAATCTGAAGGTTGGGATAGGAATAAATGTGACAATGATGACATTGATGTGGTTGAATCGGAGGGTTGTGATGCGACTATATGTGTCAATGAAGTCGTTGTGGTTAAAACGGAAGGTTGTGATAAAACTAAACTTGACATTGATAAAGTTGGTGCTGCCTTAGATGCTATATCAGAATTAGTGTCTGATGTTTTAGGCAGAATCGTACGATAGTTAGGTGCATTGCCAGACATTGACACAAACGAACCTTTTGATGGAAATTGTGGAGCGACTTCTGGAATAATTGTTGTTTGTTCAGGTGCATTTTCAACAAACAATGCACCTAAAGAAGTACCGGGAACTAAAGATTCATTGCACTTTAGAAAAAACATTTCCGGAGTATTATGTTTTATACGTCCTCTAGATCTAACTTTGGGTATGGAAGGTTTACGAGGTCTTGAATCCTCGTCAAGAGCATAGTATCGATTAAGTTCCTCGCGAGACTTCCTTCGTCCGCTAGCACTTCTCAAACACTTTCGACACATTGCTTTGCAATTTATTCCTTCCTAAATATAATATGAGAATTTAAATTAAAAATGAAGGTGCATTATAGTAAAATTAAAAGGAAATGCGAAGTCAGTATTTCTACCTGCACCAAAAGCGAGAAAAACTAACAACGTTACTAATGTTATATCAAGTTAGTATTATCAAGTATTTATTCGTGAATACTACTTTTAAGATTGAGAATAGTACATACATGTATGTATAATAAAAATGAAAAATTAATGTTAAAATCAAAAGACAATATCATACGAGAAGAGACCAAAATTAAAGTTAGGAATAATGTTTGATAATAAATTTACACTTGAAAATGAAGTCAAGAAAATAATGCAAAAATGGTAGACGGAATAAAGACACACTTGTTCTAAAAAAATTCTATATATAGCATTACTGCACATATCCACCCTGTTTATTAACAAATCTCAAAAAGAGAATGAAGAATGTCAAACTGGAGCATATAGAGCATGTTTTGAAAGAAAGCAATAAGATACAACCAGAAAAAATAATTATTTGTTTTCCGTAGAATACTTAGCAAAATTTAAATCCTTAGAAATATTCTTTAAATTGACGTCACGAGACAAAATTGAGGCTAAAATACACTTAAAACAATTTTTCATAGAAAACTGATACTCAAAATGGAATGAATTAATTTAAAGAACTTAAAAGAAACGTTTTCGAATCCAAGAACGTGCACCTATTCCTACAACAGACTTAACTTAAATAGAAAATATAACTTTTTAAAATTTTTTTGCTTAACACTCGAATTGCATATGTATATATATATATACATAGTTGAACATGACTATAGCGTACCAACAACGGAATCAAAAACGGTACACAATAACCATTGTACGCAATATTGTCAACGTCTATTAACACCGTATAATCTGTTTACTATAAAGCATATAGACAACTATTTGCGGTTAAGACTATATTTGCTCATACAAAACTACTGAACAAAGTAATCAGGAAGTTTTTTGTTATTGTTTTAGATACACCACTCTGAACAATGAGATTATCCAGTTTATCAGTCGCCTGTCTTTTTCGCTCGCTGGACTGGTGTGTAGCTGCATATGCATTAATGACTTTCCGCCTGTCACTGTTTATGATACTGGATACTGTTGACTTATTCATATTGTACTTTGTTGGTTCCTGCTTTCATGTTCCTAATGACTTTACACTTTTCTTCAATAGAAAATGCAACACGCTTACGATACATTTTTCTAAATGAAACATTCGCTGCAGTAAAGTTGAATTAATATGCTACATAGGAACTACGACAAATGTTGATTGGGTAGTTAATGAACACTCACAATTGACATAATTTCAGACAGGCGGCAAGGTACGCAATAAGCGGTAGAAAAACTATTGTGACATTGAAAATTAGTATTCGTAAGCTATATGAAATATCCGAGTACGCAATAAGCAACATTTTTTTGCATTTATTATATAGAGAATAATTTCCATTCCTTTAACTGAGTATGCTAAAATGATATGTACGCAATATCTCAGGTACACAATATTGATTTTCAACTCTCTCTCCCTCTCTCTATATATATATAGTTATCCCGCCAACTTTGCCACTTAATGTAAACGGACGGACTTCCTACCCTGTTATTTACCTCGTTAAGTCGCCACACTCACCTCTCGATCTTGCCAAGTAAATTTGAGATCGACACACAATGTCATCCCATTAGCGAACAAACCCATTTGATTAGTCGATGTACTTATCAAATCAGATAACAGCTGCCCTTGCACATGACCTTATCAACATTCTAAGAAACAGATTCATTTCTGTTGTGTCGTAATGGCTCCGAAGCGCAAACTGTTTTGTCTTAACGTTAATCAAAAACAAGAAATGTATCTACTACTTGAACAATACTGTCAAAAATAGCAGGAAATTGCAAATGTGTTTAACAGTGAATTTTGTCATCGCAATGAAAGAGAAATGATGGAACGAAAGATGAAAAGAAAATGCGGTCAGGGCAACATGACAATCTTGAGATCGCTCTTATAATGAGGTTTATGACAGTTCGTTCACAAAATGACGTCATTACAGAAGCTATCAGAAGGCTAAGCAATACACTATCACGAAGTTTCAATATTCAAATGATACAGAGGTTTAAGAAGCGGTGTTGCATTATCTGTAAGCGCATTTTAGGTGAAAGTGTTGGTGTGGATGCAGTCGCAAAGATTGTGGCAGAGAAAAAATATAACTTGGATTAAACATATATTTTTGCGGGTGCTACCAAATCGATCGTTGACTATAAAAGAAATTGTTAAAGTATAAAGAATCCGAAAGATAGAATCTTAATTTTTTAGCTTTCTGCTAATGCTGATGGATCTGATAAACTGAAACCACCTGTCATCGGCAAGAGCGTGCACCCTCGCTGTTTCAAGCATGTCGAACCGAAATTATACTGTCATTACTACGCCAATACCAAAGTATGGATAGCTTATGATATATTGCAGGATTTTCATAAGGCCACATTTTACTACTGGTGAACAATGCACATCATCCCAGAAAATTTGTATAACATTTGTTGTGAGTTCCTGCCACCTACAACAACCAGTCATCTGCAGGCAATGGACGCAGGTATTCTCAATTCGTTCAAGGTCAACTACTGTCGTCCTCTGGGGCGCTTTCACATTGACGCCATAGACGAAGAACGACTGTAATGAAGTTACATTAAAATGATTAAGAAATGTATTGTTATTAGTCATTAACTGTACAATCATTTATACTCTAATTTTCAAGTACCCTTATAATATTATGCCAGTCTTGTGGTAACCACGAGAGAAGACATTTATAGTAAACATTGACGTATTCTTGGCAAACATCTTGACATCTTGGTACACGACAACCAAAGGTGGGAATCAATGATGCAACCCGCTGGACAAAATTGAGTTGGTGCGTCGTAAGTGAGAGTTGTATCAATAATTGTTGGCGCTTTAAGGTAATTTTGTCTGCAAAAAGATTCTATAGTCTAAGTCAGGTAGCTAAGGACCTTACCTCCTGCGAAACTATGACCGACGAGAAGATCATACAAATTTTGAGTGAAGATAAGCCAGCTTCTGATAGAGAAGAAGAGAATGACGAGGTTCACGAAATTCGAGATGGACAAGATGTAAGCAGATCAACTCGCATAACAAATAGCGAGGCAAAGGAAGCTATTAACACCATACTACGTTAATTTGAGCAATCTGATATGGCAACAACGATGATATGGAAATATTATGGTCAATAAAAAGTCGAATTAGTTGGCTCGGTTCTTCTTCTCTGAAGCAATTTTCAAAAATGATTGACATCTTATCTAATAATAATAATAATAATAATAATAATAATAA
>CABFPE010000050.1:2059317-2085340 GCA_900660155.1 Hofstenia miamia | reverse complement strand
TGAGGGGACATGAGTTCTTTCATAAACCTAAGCTCGAAATAACGAAATAAAATAACTCTGATGTCATGATGACGTCAATACAAAAGAAAAATAAAAATCAACTAAATAATAATCACGAATTTTCCCTGAGTGACTCTACAAAAGATTTGAAATGGGAGCAAAACAATTTTAATTGGGCAGCTAAATAATTTTACCCCACTTATCTATTATTATTGTTTAAACAACATGATATTAGTCAGATCTTGCTCTCTGCATTTATTAAAATTAAACTCTCTGTTAATGCATTAACCATTAGTTTATTAAAATGTCAATTCAGTTTGCCATTAATTTAACACTCATTTATTTTTTAGTGTTCATTTTCAAAGTCAATTTGTGTCTCTGAAATGCTGTGTAACAGGCTGCTCATCAAATTATAAATTACCGCCACAGGGTGAACTATTTCTGAAGGAGGAAAATGAAAGGAAGTGGTGAGTTGAAGCTATTCCACATGATAACATTCCATTCACAAATAATACAGTTGTTATTTCTAAGCATTGGCCACCAAATTTTTCCCCCATTGTGTGCCATGTAAAGGAGTGACCCTTGAATCCACCTTTGGATTTCAGTAATCTTCCTAGTAGTTTATTACCAATGTCTCCTCCAAAACCACACAGTACATCTCATGCAAAATGTTCAGTGCAAAACACTCTTCCAGATGAGCTTCACCCATTTCTTTTGATGATATCAACTAACAGCATTTTGACATTCCTGTTACTGTATACATAAATGGAAGTGGAAAGTGCATCCAGTCAACCAAGTTTGTTAATGGTATTCCTAATTTCTTACTAGTTGTTGAACCATCATTCAAGTATGAAGCATATCATTTGGGTATTGCTTGTCACATAGCAACATTGTCCAAGAATCACATAATTTTGTTGGATAGAGGGTCAAGAATGCAAGAAGCTGTACACTATCTGTCATTATTGGAGCACACCCATAAAATGAATGTTATTCTGGATCATGTTGATGCTATGTCAATAACTTTAGTTGGACAAAAGTACTACAGCAAGGAAATAGTTAAAAGGGCATTTGGATATTTAGTAATTTCATGTTCTTTATATAATCAGCTTTGGGGTATTTATGAATTACCCAGTGTTTGGAAATTGATGAAAATTACATCATCTGTTTCAAACTTGATAATGACAAATTCTGTAAGAAAGTCTTTTTAACATGTCCTGACAACCAAAAAACTTGCATTTTAATGATTGATGAGGTTTCTGACAAACCAGCCTTGAAACATCACAGTGGAGCTATGTTTGGACAATTAGAGTCAAATTCTGTTGTGAAGCTATCTAAGCTCTCTCAATGTGCTAAATATCCAACTCCTATTGAGAGACAATTTATGCCTTCAAGTTTTTTGTAATAAAACTATTGCTACTCTACAGTCATACCAAACTCTTGACAATGATGTTGAAGGAACAATTGCTTTACTCAGATTAATTACAGATTTTTGGAAAATTGTAAATATCTGTAATCCTGGGTCAGATGTGGTGTCTTGTGATCCTCTCACAGCAGTTATATGCTCAGGATCAAATTTTTGGCTAACCAACTTGCTTGATCTAGCCACTTTGTCAGATGCAATGACAGCTCCAATAAGGGCATGTTGACAAAGATCTTTGACAAGTAACACTGGTTTTGCATTGTCACATACATGCTGAGATTTGGTAGATCTTACTCATCACTTATTACAAAATGGTGCAGACTTTGTTATGCTGGGAATGTTTTCAAATGATCCCATTGAAAAAGTATTCAGTCAACTACAACAAGGATCAGGTGGCACATAATTTATTACAGTGCAACAAGTACTGGAAAAAATTAGAATATTTCATGCATTGCTTATGTTAGAAAGAGACATTCCCATTTCAATATCACTGAGTCATTCTTGAAGTAATTGTGATAAAACTTTAAATCCTGATTATTACATGATTTTTGAGCATTTGTCAGAATTGGAAGAAACTTTGCCTTTTGCAAACAAACAAGCACAAACATATATTACAGGTTATTTGGAAAGTAGTGAAGAAACAGAAATAGGGACACTTATAACTATTACAGTAAGTATGGTAGTTACATTGATCTGCTTGATAGCAGAGGACTTCAGAAACCAGCAGACATGCTTTGCCAATTTGTTTTCTTCAGATACATTTTTTTGTTAACATAAATGACATATTGTTTTGCCAGAAAAATTTGTCAGTGATATACAGCTATTTTCTTAACATGTATATGTTTGACATTTTATTGGCACAGATGTGATCACTATGCAACAGTTTTCTAAATAATAGCAGTGCTTTGAGAATGCCAAGGTCACTGAAAGAGCAATCTCAAAAAGTTTAAGACTAGGGTATACATTGTACTTTTGTTATTTTTGTTTAGGTTTTGTTCATTTCTCTCAAATATATAGAATTGAAGTATTATATTTAATATATTAATAGTATTACTGTCATAAAACAACTATTGGTGGTTTAATGCATTGGGCTCCAGTAAGAACTGTCATGTGTACAGGTTCAAGGCATTCAGTTAAGAGAGCCATGGACTTACATGATAAAGGGAATTTCACTTTCCAAAAAATTATACATGTAATGTTATTAGCAGGATTTATACATATACATGCTTTCCTTAATACACTATTATCATATTAGTTTTACATAGTTGTAGACTTTTCATGTCTCCTATGTTTCTTTGGTTAATATGGATTTTCAATTCTTATAAATGAGTAGTAAATAGTGTATTATTCATATAAAAAAATACAGACAAATGGTATTTAAAAGACAGATCACTAAAAATGTTGAGAATATTATGAACTAATATTTTATAGGTCAATATAGTGAAACCAGTGCCTATAAACTTGTTTAACCATGGTATAAACTCTACTATGACTTGAAAATTTAATACATATTCAGTTAATATCATCCAAATGGCACAACAAAGCAAAAATCAATGTGTAAATTTTTAGTTTCAGTCAGTTGTTAGCTCAAATATATTTAAACACATGTTGGGTGAAATGAGAAATATTATAATATACATAGTCAACAAAAACAAAAGTATTGATATACCTTGTTATTTACATGTAGATGCATTTAAAATCACTTGTACAAAAAGGTTTGCCCTAAATCCTTGAGCCATAAAGTTAATTAATCACCAATTTGTGCCATTCTTTTACAATATGCAAATCATCACTTGATGGCAACTTTTTATTGTTTTGGGCATGATCTTGATAATGTTAACAATCCTGTTTTTGTTGTCTCTCTTGATTTTCCTTTCATTCTTTCCTATTTTTACAAAAGAACATCAAGGGTAGTCATCTGCAAACTTTTGCATTGTAGTACAAGTTTCTGCAATTCTTAACACTATTTCTCATGTTTTTGCCCTTTTTCATTTTGCTATCATTTCTGTCATTAACCAGAGCTGCTTGGTGAACTGCTTTAATTTTGTCATTTGCTACAGCACCCCACATTACCAATTTCTTAGTGATTCTACCTCTCAAATTATTTGCAAATTCTTTGTTATTAATACAATATATTTATTGTGTAGATTGATGTGGCCCTGTTTTTTAGCCATAGACATGATTACTTCATGTGAGTAAGCATGAACTTTGTGTTTTTTTACAATTATTGTATAAAGGAACTATTAATTTAAGCAGGTGGAATCAGGAAGATGCTTTCTTGTTAATAATTGCTGACTAATCTCATTACACAGTGTAGAGATTAATGTTTTGGCATGGGGAATTAGAGTGATAGCTTGCACATGCTTTCAAGAAAAATTGATTCTAATGTTCTCACTTTTGAAAAGTGAGTCCTGACATTCAAGATGGTACTCAATTGGGAAATCTTCTACAATTAAAAATTTGTGCTTAATTCATTTCAATGTGATAATTTAATCAGTAATAGAAATACTGTAAATTGTTTATGTACTATCATACATGTGCATATATATTTTTGTATATTTCACGGTTATATGAAAAATTGATTGCAACTGTTTAGATCCTTGTCTCACTATCACAAAGAGTTTGCTGAAATAAGCAGCATTTCACCCAAGAAGTGCAAAATACAATGAATTACAAGACATTATTACTTTTGTTTACTGTATTAACTTGTGATTAATGTAGAGTCACTTGGGGCTTACCTTTTTTTGACCTTATTAATTTGGCACTCTGAAATAGTGTTGCATTTTTTTGATGCTTTTGATTTCCTGCTATTTATTTGTATCAATTTCTTTTAATCAATTATTTGGATTTTGAGTGTAGTTATTTGATAGTGTTATTATTTGTCCCCTTGATTTGAATTACATGTGATTGTTTGTTTTAACTTTGTGAGGGAAATTGTGCTTTGAAACTGTAAACAATCCAGGTAATAAGTTACAGATTTTGTAATAAATATCTGAGTTACTGTAGCAAAGCACACAATAAATTTGGCTTCCTTCTACTGCATTTGATCTTTTCAATTAATTATCTATTAACCCCCTTTAGATTCGTCATTAAAGATTTGGTAATGATAACTATTGCTTAACATCCAGCAACAATTCAGGAGGAAATTCCACTGGGTCTGGGGCAACAAATAGCTCCTTAATGGTGACAGCCTGAATTGTGGCCACTTTAGGTTATGATTACATGCAGGGAATAACATCTTTTATTTGATCTGTTCATACATGCACTTAATAATTTACACTTTGCAAATATACTATGCCATTGGTGAATGTGAATGCACAGCAATTATGTGCCTGTTACTTATTATTTATTTACCTGAGCTGAGATAAGAGAACTCTGAGATAAATTGTTTAGTGAGCTAGGAATTAATACTTGAGACACACAATTAGCACCTTGGCAAGTAGGGATGGCTTTAAAGATATGGCTTCAGCATGATGCTGTGTGAATTGGTCACTGCTGGAGTTCCTTTTGGAATTGAATTTCCCTATTTGTTAGGCAAAATCAGTGAACCACCAATGTACTTTTTCTGTTGGAATGTGGGTCACTCTCTGCTATGGTAGACTTTGCAACCTTTGCTCTAAACTCTTGAGTTACCTAGTACTGCTAGAGTAGCCAGAGCTCCCCTGTTATTCTACATGGTGACGCTGACATGATTCTAGACAAATTAGGGTGTCAGTTAAACTTTCTACTCTATTCTGTTGAAGTGTGCAGGCGAATTGATGCCTGGAGATAAACTCTGATCACAAAGCTTTTGTACATACCTAAGTGGTCATCTGATTTTTGCCTGGCAATTGCAACATAATGCCAAGCTGTACTGTTTCTATATCATACCTGGTTTTGTTCTTTCTCTTTGGTGTGAGCCAGCTTGGATAGTTGTTTCCCCTGGCTATGAATCAACTTCATTACCAATTGATGCATAACTTTGCCTCATGTAATTTTTACTGCAGTTCTGTGCTTTTGAAACTGTTGCCAACCTTTGACATTATTCTTACTTGTTTTGGTTGTTACCTTGTTGTAGTCTCATTCTTCTAGAATGTGGATTTAATACTGTACCCTACACCATGCTGTTACTGTTATTAGTTTTTGTTTCTCCAAACCTGGATGGAATCCCTCTTGATTTGTTAGAATTGTTTTTTGAATTTTTCTTACTGTTTTTCTTACTGTTTCTTTTCTGCTAAATGGAATTTAGTGGTTTATCTTTTAATGGGCCTCCCACTCAGGGTCTACCCAGTGTGAGCATTAGCAGCCTGAACATTGCTCCTCACACCATTGGAATTAGTTCTATTACTTCTCCCCTGTCATTTGATCCTTACATCATTCTCCCACAGAAGCTGCTGACTTTGAACTCTCAAAACTCTGAAATTGATCAACTTTGCACTGCCTTGGCCAAAGAAACTAGCTGACGCCTTGCTTGTGAGCAACACCTAGATTTGCTTCAGCTGAAATGTAAGAACATGCCCAAGATACCCAACTGAGGGAGTGCCATTTCATTGACTTGATTAATGCTCTGGAGATCCAACTCCAGACCTTGGCAATGCCTCCTCCTACTTCTCCACTGTGGCAGAACAGCCCGCCTCATTCATTACCTTCCCAGTCTAGCCCTTCTGAGTATATCACTCACAGTGTTCTACAAGATGTGCTGGACAATTTCTCTGAACATCTTTCAGAGCAAATCTCTGAAATGATTTCTGCTTGCCTTCTGAGCAGCCCCATTGTCTCCACTTCACCATTTACACTGCAATTTGTTCCCCTCATTAACTCTTTCACAGAGTCAGTTTTGACCCAGGTTCCCATGCTAACCATGATTGCTGCTCCAATTTCATCTGTGCCAAATGTGACTATTTTGCCTCCTGCACCTGTAAACAACTGTGTTACCCCTACTGGTGTGACTCTAACTACTCCACCACAGCCATGTTATTTTTCCATGTCTGCTCTTAAGAGTGGCCCTTGCTTTACTCAATCAATCCTACCCACAACTGCTGCTGGAGCCAATACTGCTAACTTGTTTAATCATCATTCAATATTACCTAAATTCACTGGAAAGATTGATAAAAAAATTTCTCAATCTTTTGAGGAATGGTTCTTTCTCTTTGAGTTGACCATGCAGCAGTACAAAGCTACCCAAGACACTACCATTGCTCAATTCCCCACCTACCTTCAAGGTCTTGTGTACAATCAGTACATGATGCTAGATCAAGATGTGAAGACTAGTAATCCACTTCTTATTGGATATTTTGAGGACCATTACAAGGCCCCCCCATATCAAACATCAGTACAAAACACTACTTTGTGATCTCTCATTTAAAAAAGGTGATGATGTTCACATGTACATCACACAAGTGAAAAGGCTGTTTTGTTTAAGCAAACTCACCCCCAAGTATTCTCATACATCTGTCAAGGCTTCCCACCTAAGATTCAAAGTCACCTTGAACTCAAGTGTGACCCTGAGGATAATCTCAGTTTAATTATCTGCAAGGCCATAAGCATCATATATATGTTGCACAACACTACTAGTACTGATAAGGATGCTGGAGATTTAAAAGCTGGTTCTTCCTTACCAAAGTTTCCTACCTCTTTGAGCACTGTTGCTTCCATTGTGAAAATAGAACTCAAGCAGACTCATTGTTTCCATTGTGGTCAGAAAGAGCACACTAAATCTCAGTTCTGAGCAGTAATTCATCTAGTCACATTGGTGAAGGCTTCATCATCAATCAACCCAGAGACCAAGAATGTTTTCTTGAGTCACCTGTTGGCTTAGCTACCCAGTCAAACTAGTCAGAGTGCTGCCTCCTAGAAAATGTGCACATGACATTCTGGTAATCACTTCACTGTTGCATACTAATGTAATCCCAGTCAATATAAATGGATCCCTGGTAAATGTCACCATCAATACTGGGGCCTCAGCCTCAATCATTTGTGACTCCTGTTGCTCTAAGCTGTGCTTGTCATAAAACAAATTACTTCCATCGACTCCACATCTGCTGGATCCTTCTGGAAATTCCCTCTCACTTGAAGGTTGCATACTGAACCTAGAGTTACACATTTGGCAGGAGCTATTTGTTGTTGATCTAATTGTCATCAATACTTGCAGTCAACTGCTTCAATATGATATAATTTTGGGAAACAATATTCTCAAGCAGAATTTGTGCATTATCAATTATGGTAATAACACCATCTACATTAGAGAAAGTGTACATCAGCAAGAACTTACCACCATCCCCAGCCAAGACATCTCTTTGAGCTTTTCTGAACACATGATCATGGAGACTCATCATTGGCAATGTGTTCCTGTCACCACTGACTCTGCTTACACTGGAGATGTTATGATTTCAAAGATATGGCTTTGGCATGATGCCATGTGAAATGGTAACTGCTGAATTTCCTTTTAGAATGGAATTTCTCTATTTGTTAGGCAAAAATTGGTGAACCACCAATATATGTTTTCTGTTGGAATGTGGGTCACTCTCTGCTATGGTAGACTTTGAAACCTTTTGATCAAAACTCTTGAGTTACCCAGTACCACTAGAGTAGCCAGAGCTCCCCTGTGACTCTACATTAACAAAACACATATTAACTCTTCTCTATCAGTTTGCAATTATTAATACTTAATGACTCATCTCACTGAATTACAGGGAACTTTAGTAGCATAGTATCCATGCATTACTTAATGTAAACATAGCTTAATATTTGTTGTTAATCACAATCATATCTTTTCCATCTTTGTATTGATGACTCAGTCATCATACTAGTTACATTACAGATAATTAGCATGCAATTAATTAGCATTAGTGTAGAGTCACTTTGGGCCCCTTTTTGATTTTATCATATTGTCAATTTTGTTAGTGTTAGATACTGCCTTATAATTAGTTAGATTAGTTACATCATTATGATGTTGTGATTTTTACTATCAAGATATATGAAATTAGAATTATGTGTCCTCTCATTTTAGTTGAACATGTTATTGCTCTTTAATTTGTGAGGGAACTCAAATGTGCAATTTGTAAAACCTGAATAGGTAATAATTACTTGATTGTTATAAATACTTGAGGAACCTGTAGTGAAGGGCACAATATAATTTGTCTCACTTCAATCATGTTTGATCTTTTTGATATATTTATTAAGCTAACCTTTTTAGATTCATCTATGAATTGTTGTGAAATAATAATTGCTTAAGCTCTGGCAACAATTTGGGAGTTACTCCACTGTGTCTAGGGTGCCCCCATGCTCTCTAACAGTTGGCAGCCCAAATTGTGGTACTGCATTAGGTTATGGCTACAATTATGTGTAGGGAAATAACGACTTTTATTCAATCATTTCTATTATACATTTCACTTAATAAATTACATTGTGTGTTTCTATACCACTGGTGAATGTGAATTAATGGTAATTACATGTGATATTTATTATTTATTTACATAGGCTGAGGAAATAAGAACAATTGAGATCTGTTTTAATTGAGCTGGAAATTAACAACTAGAGAAACACTATTAGCACCTTGGCAAGCTTGGATCAATTCAAGGATGCTGCTTCAGCATGATGCTATGCAAATTAGTCACTATTGGAGAAAAATTCTTTGTGAACTATTTTTCTGTGTCTTTATTGAACTGGTGAACTACCAATGTTCTGTTTTCTGTTGGAATGTGGGTCACTCTCTATGATGGTAGCCTTTGCAACCTTCTATCTGTTATTTGAGTTACCTAGTACTGCTGGAGTAGTCAGAGCTCCCCATGCTTCTACATTAGTATCCAAATTATGTTATTAACATTCTCCCATCAAATAAAGATTAAATTTTAGTTGTAACCAGCAAGTGTATTAGATAACAAAAAGTTTGTCTACATAAAGATAAGAATAATAAGATTTCATATTTCCTTTCTCTTTGATTTTAATTGAGATGTGATAAACCACCATAGATTTTAACCAGTGCTCACCAACACCACTGACATATAGAAATTTAGCTAATCACACACATTATGTTACTTTCATTCATAAACTATTTCAAGAAAATAGTACTATTTTAATTTACTTTAACATGGTTAGCTTTTGATAACAATTTACAGGTACTTGAAAATCACTTACAGTTCTACTAATTAGTTTCTGGTCAATCAGACAATCAAAATAAATTCAAATTAATTTAATGGTTTTTTGGTCAAAGTCAAGCAATTAAGCTTCAGCCAAATAATTTTTTGCTGTGCTATGCTTGACTTGTATTAACAAATTTGATGATAAATTTACAACTAAAAAATTACTAAATATCATTGAATTAAAATTTATTAAATGTACATTATCAGAAAAGGTGCTTCTATGCTTGCACCATTCAATCAACAAATGAGGCTGACAGGAATGCCTTTCCATTTGCATTCTATCACATGTCTCCTTTATCTTGGATTTTTACTTGACAAACTCTGCTCTCTAATTTTGGACAAATATGTGTGCTTTGTCTATCAATGTTTTGGTGATGAGCCCTTCCATTGTACTGGTCTGTATTCCTGTTTCTTTGTAAATTTCAATATGAATTCTATTTCTGTGTACTCTGTTTCTTTTGACCTCAGGAATTTCATTTATCTTAATGCTGTGTTGAGTGTTATAATTGTTCACAGTTCATTTAGTTTCTCTGTAAATATGTATTTTTATGTAACCATATAACCTTTAGTGCTATCATCATTGTCATGTGCACATCAATCACTACTGAATGCATTAATGACATTTAAAGTTTGCTATCTGGATGGTAGAATTTCAATACTTTTGAGATTTTGATGGGGTTACATTCTACAGCCTGTCATTCTTAAGCTTATGATTGGGCAGTTGTGAAGTCAATTGTTGTACTCCCAGCTTTCAGTTTCTGGGGTATATTTTCATATACTATCAGCATATCAGGACCTTTAAGTTTGTCCTGTGCATATTATCCATTCTCCATTTCCCCATTTGTCTCTTCTCTCTGCTGAGGTTTCTGTGTATCCTCACTCTCTAATTCATTGAGTGCTGTTGGTATTCATCTTGAAAGTACCTTGACATATGTGTTCAACACATTCCCTATCTGCAATTGGTAATCCTTTCCACCTATGACTATTCCTAAACACAGTTAATGCAATTAAGTTCCATTTAACATAACAATTTATATTTTAACCTCACTTTGAGGTAAAACATAAAGTAATAATTTTGATTCATTTATTTTATAATTACTAATTCATTAAACTTTTCCTCATCAACACTATCAACATCACTCAATAAATAATAATTACAGTTTTCATTATGTATTATTTCAAATTCTATGTTTTTATTTTATTTCACATGCTGTATATCTCTTATTGTAACTTTCAGATTTTGAAAATGTAGTGTGTTCCCATTGCTCAATTTTTATTGGTTACTGGGTAGTGCTTTAGTCACTTTGAATGGTCTTGCCCAGAATGATCTTAGTTTCTTAGTTCACATTGTTTGCCTTCTCAACCATGTATGCATTTACTAGATCAACAACACTGTGTGGTTTGCCATAGAACTTTTTGCAAAAGTTCCTCTCTTCTCTTACTGTTGGTCTCTTCATCTTGAGGCACATTGTCTCATAGACTTCTGTCATGGGTTTTTTAATATCTTGATGTACTTATTGTCAATGCCTTTATATTAATTTGTGTACTGCATTGACAGGGTTGCTGATGTCTCTCTTTTAAACATTGACCTAAAGATTATTATGCCTTTCATTGAATGCACTGAGGTGTTATAAAAATATTTGATCATCTCCATCACTTGTCTTAATTGTTTTCCTTTGAGTCAGGAAGCTACTACTCTGATGAGTTTAATCAATCCTTAGTTTGGTGTCTATGCAGTTCAATTTGCCTGTGGATGGCATACAGTTGTTTTTGTGTGTTCAAATTCAAGCAACTTTGTCAGTTCTTCAACAAGTTTGATTTCAAATTGTATTCACCTGGACATTATTATCTTCCCCATCTGACCAAACTTCATTTACAATTTTCTTCGCAAATACCTTGGCTGTGGTTGAGTCAAGTGGTATCAATTTACAGTATCAATTAAAGCTGTTGATCATTACTAATGCATGTTGATATCCATCATTGTCCTCCAATATTGATTCTTCTATGATTAGTCTATAACAGAGCTATCAAATTTACAAATCACTGCTATCATGAAGTATAACAAACTAAATTCATTTATTTACAACTGACAAACAAAATTATAGTTAATTTTATACACTAGAATATAGTCCAATGCTAAAATATAAAGTATCTAAATAGAGTAGTGTTTGCATTGGGAAGTTAACATATCTAGAACTGAGCCACTAGCAATCACTTTGTAAGCATATTGGTCAAGCAATGATTCTGTCATGTACAGTAGAAAAACTTACTGCAGAAATTATGGACAAAAAGAAAACTACCAAGGTAAATGCACAAAGACAATGCACCATATTAAAAGCAAAGAGGCCTTCTATACAGATGATGATGACATTAATAGTGTCACATTAAGAACAATAGACAACTCAGGGGCTGCAGTTTCCATCCCCTTGAATATATCTGTAAATGAAATAAGACTGAATCAAAATTACCTAAAATTTCTAATAGCTGCATAATGCATGCCTAATAGAGAGGCTAAAAATAAAATTCATTAAGTCATTATGCCTCAACAATATGGGATTTAAATGCATTAACTGTATTTAGGAACATTAAAAAAGATGCAAATGAAGAGAGGCAATGAGAATAGTCAGCAGAAGATAGGACCTGTAATAACAGAGTACATCAGACTCAGATTCTGATGCACTGTTGAAATGATGAGCAGAAGTAGTCAACAAATCAGAAAATGAGGATATGCAGAAATCTCAGCAATGAAAGGAAATTCAAGGAAAGCAGAACAAACTTAAAGGTTCTGAAGCCAAGAGGGACATCAAACAAGGTCACACATGCAGGACAAACAGATAGGTCCTGAGATGTTGACAGGAGATGAAAGTTGGCAGAAATCAATTGAATTCATATCTGCCCCAGTCAAAATCTTAAAGATGAGAGGGTTCAAGATGTGAGTTGTATATCTGATATGGAGGACCAACTGAGTGCTAGCACACCCACAGTGCCATACCAATTTAGAGTATTCTATGAGATACAATTGAATAAGAAGATGAGAAGAGAATGATCCCCATTATTAGCCCACAGTTACTCAATATCCTCAATATGGTCAAGAGAAAAAGCACAACAAAATGACATGAATAGGTGATGAAGTGCTACACTCTTATTTCATTGCCACACATAATGTAACAGAAAATGCTCATGGAAAATTGTCCCCTCCCCCCCAACATGTGATGTGATCACACAAAAATACACAAATGTAGCATAATCCAAGGCATAATGCTGCTAAGAAGAGAAGATCAGATGATTAGTCATAACTAAGATTGAATTATGATTTATTGATTATATACAATTTAAGTTTAATTATCTTCATTATGTTTGTAATATGCAACCAATATAGCAAATTAGTACTTATCAACAAATAATTTGACTAAATGAAGGGGGTGAAAACACTTCCATTATTTTTAGCCATTTTGGCAGACAAATAAATTCAAATTTCAAACAACAGGTACTTTTTGAATTTTACTATAAATAGAGTGAGAATCAATTTGGAAACTGTTGAAGTAAATTCTTTGAAAATCTTATCTTTAGATTTTATTTGGTTTGCTTACTTATAAATAATGTCAAGCTAAATGGTAGATGCAGTAGTAGTGGCTTGGGCACACATCAGGAGCAATTTGAGGGTCTTTGATCTAAGCCATGAACCTGCATTTACATTAAGTGTATGAATAGGAGTTTTTCTCAATTTATCTGACTATTGATTCAATTGGTTGCATGTATTAAATAATTTATTGTTAGAGATAAGGCTAGGAAGCCTACCTTAGGTTATATCTATAATACATTGTCTAATTAGGTGACCTATAAATAGACCAATAAAGTGACCAAGCATGTATTGTTATTTAAATGTAAGGTAGGAAGCTGCAAGTAACTATGTACTTTATTTATCTGTTAATTAAAGCTAATAGTTTTTGGTAATAACTGAAGTAATATTTATTAAGCAGCTAGTGACATTGCCAGGTTGCAAAGTATGAAATTACACATTACAAATTGTCTCTAAGTCAGTTACATCCAGCCTTGAGAGCTGCACTGAGTTAGAATAGGGAACACATAAGTTACTTCATTGAGCTGAGACTTGGAACTGCTCAAACAACAACAGAGGCACACAGATGTGGATTGGTTCAGAGATTGGAGTCAGCTGGAGCCATAGTAAAATCATGGAGAGGAACTACAACAAAAGTGTACCTAAATAGTATGGAGTTACTTAAAGTTAATGCAAGTTAATAACAATGTATCTCAAGTCAGAGTGAAAAATTAATATCAGTGCATCCCTACCTGCATCCAACAAGAGATAACAATTTAAAGGAATAATAAACTCTCTGTTAATACTTGGTAGCAGATGCTACACAAAGAACAAAATGAAAATTGTAAACATACTGCTAATATTAGATGCAGAACAAAGACTGAAAATAAATACCATAGTAAGCTACAATGAGTTGATGAATGAGAGATTAACCTGATCTTATTTTCAAAGCATGGTGCATGCATTGTATGATGATCAATTCACCTTGGAGGAGATACTTATGATTAAATTAGCACTATTATTAAAATCAGAACAGGTGATCCTAGAGGTAGATTAGGTAGTAATTTTTCCTTTCATCAAAGAGATCAAGTACAGAAAGAATCTGATTTACAAAAATGTAATGTTTGCCAATGTTAGAGGGAGTAAACCTGATGATAATAAAGCAGCAGGGAAAATAGAGTCCACCTGAATTCCTGAAGGAAATGGCAAAAAGAACAGAAAATATGTTCATGATTGATAACAGTCAATTAAAGCAAACAGTCTCAAGCCTAATTGAGCTGGTTTTAAACTTGGATCACTGGGCACCAACTCATTGACTAATGGTGGAACCAAAGATAAAAGTAGACATGGTCATGCAGGCACAAGCAATGGAGCCCTTGGAGTACAAGGAGTTAGAAAAAATAACAGACATACACAAATGATGTAGTTCATATGTCCCCAGTTGGGAGTAAGAAAACAGCAGCTTAATATGAAAAACTATTCATGAGGATTGTGAATAATGAATTGCTGATGGAAGAGACTTTGATAATTCAGATAGTGAATAAGCTAGGAATATGCACAACATAATGGGTTCACAAGTACATGTGGTGAGATCCAGGAAAATGGCAAATTAGATGTTGCACTGGTGTACTCAGAGGCAATTGACATGGACATGACAATGATGATAGCATTAAAAAGAATATATTTGTATAAGAAATACTTTGAGATTTTCACAGAAAGATTAAATACCTGGGAACAATTATAATGCTCAACATAGCACTGAAAAAAATGAAATTCCTGAGATGTAAGGGAACAGAATCAACAGAAATGGAAGTGATATTAAAACTAAAAAAGAAACAGGACTATCAGACATTGCAATGGAAATACTCAGATGCTGAACAGCTAATTGAGGAAGTGCACACAATTTTCCATGGTCAGAGAGCAGAATTCCTTGAGTAAAGGTTGTGCTAGAGGAGGCATGTGATATAATTCAAATGCAAAGGCATTCTTTTCAGCCTTGTTGATGATTGAAGGGTGTAAGTTTAAAGGCACCCCTTCTGAAATAAGAGCGCACATTTAATCAATTTTAAGTTAGAATGATATTTAGTGATTTTTAGCTTTAGATATATTCTCAATTTTGTTATTGCAGGTCACCAAAAAATTATGACAAAAACAATTTGGCTGAAAATTAAATATTTGGCTTATAACCAAAGAGAAATATTATAGTAATTTGAATTAAAATTGATCATCTAATTTAACAGAAATTTAAGTGCTTGACTTGTAAGTGGTTTTGTAATACCTGTAAATTGTTATAGATTAAATAATCCTGCTAAAGCAATTCAATATTTGTAAATTTTTAGTGGATTACAGTATTATTTTCTTATAATATTTTTAGAACAAATAATCATAATGATTGTGACTACCTAAATTTCTTTATGGCAATGATAGTGGTGTTTCACCAATTAATACCTATTGTGTTTATTAGATCAACCAAGAAATCAAAGAACTAAGAAAACCAATGAGATATTAATTATCTTTTGTTTGAAATTTAAATAAATGAACTTTTATGGCCTAATCTTGTTGCAGTTTAAACTTTTGTTTAAGAAGTGACTAACAAAAACATTAATGTGGATGTTACTACCAAATAATTATAAGTTAAATATCTGTATTGTGAAGTAATCCATGGCTGAATC
The DNA here is from genome assembly GCA_900660155.1 of Hofstenia miamia. NCBI lineage: Eukaryota > Metazoa > Xenacoelomorpha > Acoela > Hofsteniidae > Hofstenia > Hofstenia miamia. Next base: position 2,069,569 of record CABFPE010000050.1, on the reverse strand, counting down.
ACCAAAGTATGATAAGAAGAGATGTGTCTGTGATTAATGGTGCTTAATCAATTACATTTATTCTATTAAATATAAAACTAATGATATATGAGAATTTGTCTTTCCTCAGTGTGATGGCTAACTAATTAAGTATTAATACAAACATGGTAAAGAATACATAACCTGTAATTTATTAATAATAATAATAATGCTTTACTTCCTGTACATCTACAACAACAAAGGAAGCTGCACAATGTAGATGTAAAAGGAAATGTGTAATAGATATAAATAGTCAATGTGATCATTACAAAATGCTGGGTGGAATACCACTGTAAAGATGGTGCCTTTTTTTTATTTATTTTTATCTACACAAAAAGATGGTGCCAGGTTATTGCAATAAATGTTTTATTATATTTTGCTTTTGTATGTGAAGCATCCAATCTCTTGATTTCTTAAGTGATAATAAGATGTGGACATTGTAGGCTTTAAGCTAGAATGTAGAGGGTGATCACAGTCCTATTGAATCTTAGTAATCATTTGTATAGTGTTTTTCCTGACAGTGGAGTTTATGATATTAATTAGCAACAGGCTGTTAAGGTTGAGAACCTGACCAGCATAGTGAGTGAACTGTGTTATGTGCTGACAAGCTCTTAATGTGATCAGGTATATCCAGGCATACTTTTTGTGAGCAGTCAAACAGAAAAGAACTTAGCCAGTATGCAAACCACAAATATTTGAGAATGCAATAATTATCAACAATTGAGAGAAGTTTTCTCAGTAAAACTTGGTTAAATGTGGAGTTGAAGTCAAGGAATATGACATGTACAGCTGCCTGGAGTGCAGCAGTTAGGTTGATAAGCAAATTACAGCTTATTTGTAGCAGTATTGAAGCATTTGGCCTCAGAAGGGTTCAGGATGTTTTCAAAACACAGAGCAGGAACTGAGTTTAAGCAAACTTGCCAAATTTTTTGTCATTGTCTTGGCTTATGTTAGGTTTTTTCAGAATAGGAGCAATAGCTGACTTTTTCCAACATTTAGGATGACAAGCTTTTTCAATAATCTTGCAGTATATCAGGGAGTAAGGCTGTGATAGTTCATTAAAATATGAATTGAAAAGCCACCGTGGGAGACCATCAGGACTGCTGGAATTAAGTGGGTCAAGACTGTAAAATGCATGACTTGCAGATTGATTGGTAATGTGAGGGTGAGGAAGAGCTGAAGATTCAAGTTTGAAAGAAGAGTGTGTTTAAGCTAGTTCATTAAAATGGGTAAAGAAGGTACTGAACTCATTAGTATGTTTAGCTGTGATACAAGGTTTCTTTTTATATTTCAAAATAAGATGCCATAGATCTGATGAGTTAAACATTAAGGCAGAGCATTTTTCTTTCATAACATGCTACAGATGTGCATTGATACAACTGTATCTGCTACTTCATTATCAATTAAAGCAATTAACATACATGTATGAATGTGTATTGACAGTTTAGATTAACATAACTGCTGGTAAGCCTTACCCACTTAAACATTTGCTGTCAATGACAGCTGCTTTGGAGAAATTAAATACAAACTATTGATTACTCAGGATTTCACAATAATATTTGTCTTTGTTTAGTCTACACTTGTTCTGTCCTATATTTTTTATTAGGCTTTGAGGCTGAGGCTAAATTAATAGACTTTTGTAATAAATCACATTCTGAATACCCCAGTTCAAAATTTGTTAAATTTAGTAAACCTACTTATTTTGAAAATTTTTTACAGTGTTTTACCTCTAGATGGCATAATTCTCATGGTAGCAACACCCACTCTTGTCAAAAATAACTGAATTTTTTAGGAAACATTTACCTAAAATAAAATTGACATATATTTATGTTTAGGTGAAAATTGGAAAATTGTCAGAAAACAGACTGTTTTTGAGGCATTGTTTTGTACTTAACCTGAAAGCTAGAATGTTCAATTTCAAACTCTAGTTCTTAAAATTCTGTGTTATTTATGAAAATGCCTTGGGTTAATTCTCAGCAATTGGCAGTCTAGCTGTGGACTCTCCATATTTTTTCTTTAAAAAATTATCAAAAAAATTCAAAGTTTTATGGCCCCAACAATTTTTACCCAAATTTATATTCATTTTTGCTAGACATACATACTCTATCTCTTAATGTTCATGCAAATTTTCAGACCTTTCTATGAAAATTAAACTTGGAATAGGAAAATAATGAAAAAATGAAGACAAAATTTCATAGGTGACTCTTGAAGTTTTGAAAATATCCATTATTCTGGAGTAAAATTCAGTTGGCAAAAATCAGACATTTCTGCAAAATTTAGACAATGTTCCCAATTAGTATTTTCTAAACCTATAGGGGGTGAAGTAGCTAATGCTTAGTAACTAAACATCAACAAAAGTAACCCTTTTCCTAAATAGTTTTGACTTATCAGCCAATACATCAACAGCACTGTGTATTTTGTGCTACTGATTTTTGATTTAAGAGTAGTAGGAAACTGAGTGTATGATGATGATATTTGATCTTTTGACATTCACAGGCTTCTCCTGTGCAGTAATTGTGTACTTTGGCAGTCTTAATATCACTAATGCCATTAGAATATAATCTGGTTTATTGTAATATTTTTAATGTTAATTATCTCTAATGTATTGTTTAAAATATAACCAATTTTTCTATGCACATAATGGTATACAAATTTCAGAATCTCGTGAAACTGAATTCCCTTAAGCTGCAATCTGTTCAAAATGTAACAAATTTTTCAATGGACATTGCATAGCAGTTAAATAGTCCATTTTTGAAATTTCATGAAATTTGAATTCTTTCAATATACAAAAATTTCAAGAGAGCTACACTCTTTGCATTTTGTATTTACAAACATTTTTTTATAATTTTTTTGGGAAAAGTCATATTTAATAAATATTCCAAGCAAAAGCAATTTTTAAAATAAATTTAGAATACATGCTTTTTTGCATAGAAAATTTTTTGAGTGATATTGTGCTTACAAATGAAATATAATTATTCTTAGTAAGATTTATACTAATACATGCTTTCTATATATTCTTAGTACATTAGTTTTACATAGTTGTCAACTTTATACACTTGTCTTCATGTACATGATGGTCAACTATTTTTTAGTTTTTGCAATTTTTTGCTTTTTACATATTTGTAGACTTTTAAATTCTTTTCATTTATATGGTTTGTTGCTTTCATGTGCTTATAGACTTCTACACCTTTTTCAGTTTATTTGGCTTGTGGCTTTTGTACATTTGTAGACTTTTACATTTTTTTGACATTTACATCTTTTTCACTGAGTTTATACAGTTTGTGGCCTTTTCATACTTGTAGATTTTTACATGTTTTCAACTTTGTACATCTTCTCAGTTTATTGGTTTTAAGAGTCTTGCATCCATATTAAAATTTACATAGCTTTTCCACTTTTCACTGCTTTGTATATTTACAGCAGTTGCCAATATATACAGATTGATATTCAGTTGGTATGGATTCAATGTACAAATTCCTTCATCAGTTTATTTCTCATATTTTAGTTGCCATTGAAATGATGACACACATTTGTTATTCACTGCTTTGTAGTTGATGTACTACTACACATTTGATTTTTTCATCTATAAACATGAATTATCCTCACCAAAATAGTCACAATTCCATGCTGAGTTCTCCTTTCTAAACATATACATTTATAAATGCATAAACCTTCAAAACATTCAACAACCAAATGTCTCACAAAAGATTTGACAGATTGAAAATTGTAAAACAATTACAAAATTAAAATATATTTTTCCTGACAAAACAAAAAACATTGTACATAAACATTCACTTCAGTTGTTTGTTAGCTAAAAATAGAAATTTAAGCATGTTTGATTAAACAAGATACTCAACTAACTAGAAATAATATTCCAACAAAGTATTAATAATCAAAACATTAGAAACGTTTATTATAAAAAAAGCTCAGAAAGTGTCTGAATAAAATATATAAATAATTTAAATTAAAGCAAATCATGTAAACAATTTACAAAAATGTTATGCTTTACAATGAAATATATAAACTATATCAATTTAAACCAATAACACTAAAAAATTTACATAAATATTATTTTTATTTATGAGGAAGTATGTAAATGCATACAATTTAAATAAATGATGTCAAAAATTTATAACAAAGAATGTTATTATTTATAATGAAATATATAAAAGATTACAAATTAAGCAAATGCATAAAATGTGCAACAAAAAACATCTTTATTTACAATGAAATATATATACTATTATAATTTAAACTAATGAGGTTAAAAATCAATCTTAAAAAAGTGTTCACATGAATTTGTTAAAAATTGATTGACAAATGTTAATTGATGATACATGATTAATTCATATATAATGAGAAAGTCTGGCTAAAAAATGGAATTATTAGATAACAAACTAAAGTAATTTTAGAGTGTACATATGTAGCTTTTCACCATTGGAAGGACTAGTATATTGAAATAATCATGTGTTTATTGTTAAGGAACTTGTACTAATATGTTTGCTGAATAATATGCATTGGTATTAAATTTTGTTAATTCTTGTTATTACCCATAAATTGTTTTTTATTTAACCAATCCTATAATGCATGTATATAATCAAAGAGTGTTTTTTTATTATATACCTATACATGCATTTTCCTTAAAGTCCTAAAAATGAGTGTGCTTGCAAATTTTTCCATTTATTGTTTAACATAACTGATTTTATTTGTATGAAATAAGCCTTTCTAAAATGGATTTAGTAATTTGAGAGAATCAAAAAGTTACTTATCATCATCACTTTGTATTCATTTACATAATTTTATGTAAATTTCATTTATTCCTTTTGGGTTAAATTATTTATAATATTTATTGATTTTCATTAATATAAACATGTTTCTCTGTAGTTTTTAATTAAATTCATATATATGTTTATTCAATTTGAACTAATAGCTATCATCAAATGCTAAAAAAAGCAAATCTAACACCTGATTTCAAAATAGGAGATCTGACAAATTGCAAAAACTACATGCCAATATCTATAACTAACCCAATATCTAAAATTTTTGAAAGATTGTTATGCAAGCAGTTAATTTTGTATCTAAATGAACAAAAGATTTTATTTCCAAACCAATTTGGCCTTAGAAAGGATTTGAGTAGAATGGATGCTATACTGTCTTTAACTGAGAAGACTTGCTATTTTTTAAACAATGTTTGCAGTAGTGCTGTATTACTAGATCCCAGCAAGGCTTTTGGTAGTCTAGATTTTTACATACTTGATAAAAAATTGAAAAGCTAGGGGTTTGACATTAATTAATAGCTTTCTTACAAATAGAGAACAACTTGTACAAATTAATAATATTTACTCTGATTACATTACAACTAATAAAGGAGTCCCACAAGGCACTGTCTTAGGTCCTACTCTGTTCAACATTTACATACATGATATATCAGACCATCTTATTGACAGCAACATAATACAGTATGCTGATGGCATATGTTTAGTAAACCAGCATGTAAGTCCAATAGTTGCTACAAAGAACTTGCAGAGAAACATTGACAAACTCATGATCTACTTCAGCCAAAATAAATTAACAATGAATAATTAAAAAATCCAGTTTATTGTCTTCACACCAATTGAGTTGAAACAACTTATTCCAAATTGCAACATATCAGTTTCTGAGAATGCCCCAAATATTGTGATAACTGATACAGTTAAATGTTTGGGTGTCATAATTGATAGAGACTTCCAATATAAGGACTTCACTCATAACATAATTTGGAAAATGTCATGTGGAATTCAATACTTAAAACAAATAAAAAATATTACTAAGACTAAGCAGTTGTAGACGCACTAGTAATAAGTCATTATAGGTATGCATGCATATTACTACATGATCTAAGTATTACACAGACAGAGCAAACAAATTGAGTGTTTAACCAATGTATCTGTATAATGTTTAATGTTAACAAACAAGTAATCAGTGATTTCATGCACAAAGCATCAATATTTTCACCATATTACATTTGCATATATACCAGTCTTGTTCACATGTTTAAATACATTAATCAAAATCAGCAATTACTTAGTCTATTCAAGTTTAACAAAAGAACAAACAAATGCATCAATAATGTACAAATAAAAAGTAAATTTTGGAAAGGAGCATATACTACAAATGTCTGTAATCTTTGCAACAAGTTAGATTCAAATCTTTGCAATGAATCAGATTTAAGAACTTTTAAAAAATACTAAAAAAAAACCTTCTTGCAAACCAATTAATATTTGGATATTCAAAAACAAAAAATGTCTGGTGAAAGTACTAAATATTCTTTCTGTATTGTTAATTTTTAATAACTTTGTTGTGCTGTTTTCTTTTTTTTATTTTTTGTTTTTTACTTAATTGTTGTAACTTTTGTTTATTTAATTGTGCATTCTGTATATTCATTTTGTGAATATGTTTGTAAATATTGTTAATGGTTGTACATATCATTTTTTGCAAATTGTATGTTTGGAATTTGGGCAATCAGTAAGCAAAAATAAAGGCTATTTAACTTTTATAAATTTCAATTATAAGATTTTTTTATTATAGTATTTACAGTGATTATTGATTTTTATTCTATATATTGTGTAATCTTTTGAGCAAATAGTAAATTTTAGCTTTGAAATACACAATGTACTTTGTAAAATAGCTTAAAATGTGTATTTATGTGTGACATTAAAAATAAAAATACATAAAAACAAAACCACTCATGCTTCAAAATACTGCAATGAAATATGAATATACAATAAAGAATAGTGGGTTTTAAGGGTATGAATGTTTTTGTTTCCTGTTTTTAAAAGTTTATGCTAATACCAACTTGAAATTTTCATTTTGTTCAACGCCTCTCACAATTTAAGTTGTTACAGTTGAATTTATTCAAGATTGTAAGCTATGCTTATATCTTAATAAGTTAATATTACTAACTTTGTTTCATTTGATTACAAAAAACCTATGTGCTAAGTTGAAAACCTAAGCTCAGTGTGTTTCTCATCACATGCAATTTAAGTAATAGTGTGAATAACAAATTTTAGTTAACAAAGGAAATGCATAACAGCAAATACTCCTAACTGTATACCTAACCAAAGTTAAGGGACATGCTAGAGCTGCTGTACCACGTCTAGGTGCCCTTTACCTGCACAAAAGTAATTTTGAAAATCATAATTTAAAATATAGCAAAGTCAAAATAAAAGTGAAACAAGCTTACTTGAAAAGAGAACATAATCAATAATTCACACCAATACATATGAACAAAAACTGGTATTATCAGATAATTATATACCATTGTCAATGGGAGCAAATATCAAATTGGTATAATAATTGATAATCTGCAATGGTAAGAAATACTAGGCAAATTATCAGAAATATTTAAGCTAAAAATATTGCACCATTGGTCGTATTGTTAAATTATAAATTGAAATAAATTCGTAATTCTAACATTGAAATTAATGATTCCCAATAAATTAATGAAGTAAAAAGTTCATGAATGTCTTTATGCAACAAGATATATATAAATACATATATATATATATATATATATAAAAGAAAAATTCTGGATTATACATTACTTACCATTCAAATTGTAACAAAGCATACAAAATTAATATAATCAAAGCTTTATTTAATAGGGCTAAACTTACATCCTCAAATTACAAACAAGTTACAGATGCCAACAACTAAGTTTTTAAAATACTTGAAGATAATGTTTATCCGCACAAATTAATCAAACAATATTCATGCACTTTATTTTGCAATAACAAAGAAGACAATAAAATAGAAAAGCTTGATGAAACCAAGATCAATGTATATTTAAAGCTTCCTTAAGTATGTAACCTAATTCAAAGCTTAAAGAAGAAAATTACAACTATGAATACAAATTTAAATGGACAAAGATCATTCCTATATTTACATCGTATAAAACTAAAGATATGTTCCAAATAAATAAAGATCCAATTCCAAATAATTTAGTTTCCTCTGTTGTCTACAATTATAAATGTGATGATTGTGAAAAATCATAGCTTGAGGAAACAAATCGACATTTGGTAATAAGAATGAAGGAGCATATTAATGGACACCAAAGATCAGAAATATTTATGCATGAACACCAAACTAAAGAATAAAATTTTTACATACAACTAAGAACACAACATCCTAAAATAGGCGAAGCTTTAATCATCAAGCAAACCAAGAAATATCAATTACTAAATAAGCAACAAAGCATGATAACATTAAATTTATTATAGTGTGCATGCAATAATTTTGTATTATAATAGTGTAGACAATTTCCCCAACCGGTGGATCTGGAAGTTCGGGCCCATCCCTTGGCCTGCTCAGTCACCGGATTTAACCTCATGTGATAACGCTCTTTGGGGTATCATAAAGAAAAGTGTACTGGCTGAAAAAGTAAGATCAACTCAGGATCTGAAACAGGCAATTCGCAATGCTTTTGCTAAATTTAAAATGGAATCTCTTCCAAAGATACATGCACGTACTTTTCGTCGTCTACAACTTTGCATTGATATTGATGGGTTGCAAGTCGACCCTTACGATTAGTCATTGTACTTGGATTACTTTTTGATGTTAGTTTCTGTTTGTTAAATATAGATGTATTGATTATATTAATGATAATGTCTGTTTGTATTATTGATTAAGTGCAGTAGTAATTTGAAATGTAGGGACTTATGGAACAGACTGTATATATGTATATATGTATGTATGTATGTATATATGTATGTATGTATGTGTCAGTTTAGTTCCTCTACATCATTAATGTGGCATGTAGAAAGACACATTGATCATTTATAAGTATTTTGGGTGGACTCCATAAATGACATGCTACACATATGCAACTTTACTTAAAACTAATGCTAGGCGGTTTCCAAAAAATGAGCTCGATTTCGGTTTTTGCACATTGAAACCGCGGTTTCAGTTAAGGTTATTTAACTAGCTCCTATTGGAATGAGTAAAATTAATTCACTGCTGGCGACGAGGTTAAAATATATTTTCATAACACTAAGTTAGTTGTCAATAAAGTATAACAAAGTCATACTTCAACTTAAAAAGTATTTTGGCGACTGCTCCAAGAAGTCTAATTCTTTTCTAGGGAATAATTTTATTGGCGACTGTTTCTGCTGAAAACCGAAAAACTCAGTTTTAATTTTTTTCAGTTTGATTTCAGTTTTGAGTGAAAACTACGGTTTCGGTTTTTTCAGTATGCCTCCTCACATTGTAGTGGCTATTGGTCTGAATATTATATTATCAGGCATGGCAGATTATACTTCTTAATTCTTTGGAATTTCTAACTTTAATTTCACGAAAACTTTCAACTGGCTTTCTGTTACAGCAGGTGGGCCTTCAGTAATCTGATTTTCTTAAAAAATTTCTCCAATTCTCAAATTTGTTTTCCTTCTTCTAAACAATTTCTAACTTCATTGTATATTCCTCTTTTGGTAATAGATTTCATCTTTGATAAAATTTACTCTGTGCGAAATTCTTCTATTATTTTGTTTCGCTTTTTCACAAAGCATAGCTTAAAAGCTACCTTTTTTCAAGTTTATCAAAAGTCACTTCTCTAATCCTATCAGTGATGTAATTCTTTGACTTCAAGACTTGAAAAATCCTTTATATACAGGATATTTATAAGTCGCGCAGTATTACATCAGGTACGTCTACACACACTTTGATTTGTTTTTAAATGCATATGTATGTCTCTCACTGACTACCAATTTCAAAAGGAGTAACACAGGGCGCAGTGAGTGGTCTGCTTCTTTTTGTGCTTTATATTGCAGACTTTGAGGTCACAACAGGATTGTGAAATATTCAGACGATTCCATCTTAATGGCAGTTTTTGTAAAGTAGCAGCCCGATACAACAGAAGAAAAATTTACGAAACTGGAAGACTGGTGCAAAAACATATTATGACAATATATTTCAGTAAAACTAAAGAAATGTTTTGTAGTTTAAAGATAGAAGAAATACCCTAGATTATCAACAATATTGAACAAGTTTCTGAAGTAAAACTTCTTGGTGTTAAACTTCAAAATAATATGAAATTTTATACTCATATAAAAGATACGAAATCATCATGTATGAAACAACTCTTCTTAATGAGGCAAGTAAAAAAATTTGGGAGCAAATATACGTGAAATGACAATGCCCTTTTCTTTTTGGGTTCTCAGTTGCCTAATATGTATGGCGTGACAATATATATATATATATATAT
>CABFPE010000050.1:2012013-2041171 GCA_900660155.1 Hofstenia miamia | reverse complement strand
AGATTTTTAAGAAGACTTCCGACTACAGAAGAGCACTGATGGACTATAATAACTCACCGTTATCATTCTGTAAGTACTCCCCAGCTCAGTTGTTTTATAGTGGCCGTCTAAGATCCAATGCACTGGCGACAAATGAAGGGCTCATCCCAAAAGTGGTTCCAAGAAATGAATTTAAAAAATTGGAAAGCAAATACAGATCTTCTCAGGAAAAATTCGACAACCGTCAGGCGCGAGCATTAGAAGATCTAAAACCTGTAGCAAATCTACGAGTTGTAACATTTGGAAACTCTATTGGAGTCGTGGTTGGTAAAGCAAAATTACCAAGATCATATATTCTAAAAGTGGGAAAAGTTTTTGTACGAAGAAATCGACGACATTTGATAGACTTGGGCAAAGCCACGGCAGCAGAAACAATAAGGAACTATAGCCCCGTAGACGATTTCGATGGGCTTAGTTCAAGATGATGCATCCACTTCTCAAAACATCACCGAAGTAACAGGAAATGAAGAAGCACCAACAACGTCGGGAAGCAACAATTCATCCACCCGTATAAAGGAGAGACCACAAAGAGAAAGAAGACCTCCACAATACTATGGTTGCCCAATAAATTCAAGCTATCGCTTCAACTAAGCACTAGTGAAAAAGGAGGTTGTTTTGGTTACGCTTACCTCATATTTGCCTGGGATGTACTGGCACACTAGTTACTATTTACCGTGATGCGTCCTGGCATAATTGTCACCCTGCAGTTTCTATTGTATATAATTGTAATCTTTGTCGTTTGTGTTTTAATAAAACGATTTTACTCATTTGTACTGTCAAATCATTACACTTGGCTAGGCCTGTTTACTGTACAGTTTAATTAGTTACATAATTGTCAACCACTTTTTCACATTTAATTTCTTTTCAAATAAATCTATGACTGCACAATGGATGATGCTGATGAAGATACTGATGAGGAATCCTCATCCATCATTGATCTCCAAAATTTTCGGCAAGTGTGGATTAAGGAAATTACTTCCAATCGACCAGCTCCTATTGCTCAAAATGAAATGAAGCAAGATAGCGTTAGTGAACTAGCACAATCTCTTTATCAATTTGCAGTATCCGAAGAATGAAATGGGAATCCGCACAATGCTGTTAATTACTATGCAAAGGCTTTTCGTCTTTGTCCAGATGTCGAACGAAAATGGTTTGCAAGATATGTAGATCAGCAAAGTTCAGTGGAAAGCTCAATAGCTTCCACGCCTCACGTTGTATCCGATGACGATGATGGTTCTAATGAAGAGCGGAAATATATTAGTGGGAAACCGCTAGCTTGTCACAATACCAGTCGTATGCTAACTGGTGATACAGTGGACTTGGTTCTTGAAGAAGAAATCGATCATTTGAACATTACAAAAGCCAACACTAGGAGACAGAGTGCTCGGTGGTTTGAACGGTTCGAACTTTCACTGAAAATATCCAATGCGAAAAAGCGCTCCAGTTGCAAACTTCTATGGAAATCCTATATTTTAGTTGGAAACACAATGGACATTTGACGTGGAATCTGATAAATTCAAGCCGTTTATATTTGCACGCGTCAAGGGCTTCAGTATTGACTCAATCTAACCATTGTATTTTGTAAAACATCATTGTGCTTTTTATACCCAGATCTTGTTTGTGAAGCTCTGAATTCGTTGTGTATAGATTTAGATTTGTTTTGTTTTCACTAAGTTTGGCCTTTTGATGAAATAAATACTTTGCAGTTCAAAAAAAGGCTAGGCTATCTGAATTTGATGCGATTAGTGTAATATCATGAGCAAATGCAAGATATTTTATTTCTGTGTTGTCATAAATAAATTTATGAGTTTGGTCTGAATGTCGTATTTTACTCAGGAAGGGTTCTATTGCAAATTTGAACAGCATGCATGACAGGAGCATCCCTGTCGGACACCCCTCTGTACATGCACTGCTGGAGACAAAAAACCATTAATTAATAAGTAAGATTTGTTGTCTGAATGTAATGCGTGTATTAGATTTAAAATGATTTCAAGAAATCCACGTTCTTCCAATGCATTACACCAATAGTCGTGATCAATTGAATTATAAGCCAGTTTGGGTTGAGTGGATATATTTCTGTCCCAGTGGTCCTAGTCTATGATTCAGAATATGTGATAAAATTTTTAGATGCAATTTCAGTAAAGAAATAGGTCGCCAGGACTTTTGATGTTCTAAATCTTTTTCCTTTTCGGTAATAGTCTTATAATTGCGTTAGAAATACTGTGAGCGAGGATTGAGCAAAAGGTCTTGTACAAGGCAGCATTAAGGCCATCTATCCTTGGTGAATTCTTAAATTTTTTTAATAGCTTGACAAATTTCGTCAAATATTTTGATTCAAATTGTTTCTATCAGCTAATGAAATTTGCGAATATATTAAATCTTTGATTCCAATGCGAGTGTCAGATTTTTGTATAGATGTTTGTAAAAATCAGTGAAGGTGTTTATAATATCATTTTGATTGTCTGAAAAAATTATTATTGTCTAATTGAATGCGCTCGATATTTAGCTTATCCAATGACTTTTTAATATAATTTTTGATGTCCTTAGTATTGCCTTCATTAACCCCATGTTCAACGTTTTTGATATATTCCAATTCGTCCTGGGCCTTTTGATTTTGAATATTTTGCAATTTTGATTCGTAAAATTTCTTAAGTTCATCAGAATTATACATGTTTTGGGACAGAAAGTTTAATTGCTTTTCGTAGTATCTGCCCCTATAAAAGCGATTTGATTCAATGGTTTTCTGCTTGACTTGCAAGAAGTTCTTGACCCTTCCTTTCATAATTGCCCATTTAATTTGGATATTAGAAATTTCTGCATGATCGAAACAAGAGGAAATTATGTTTAAAATTTCGTCATAATTATTATTAAGTAGACTAGATTTCATTCTCCATACACCTGGTCCCTTTGGGTTATCCGTAAAAAATGGTGTAAGTAATGGTTTATGGTCGGAAAATTTAATAGGTATTACTTTTGATTCGGAGATATTGAGATCTTGAGTAGCCAAAGAGTAATCTATACGAGAGGAATGCATGTTAGTAATATTAAAATAAGTATGCAAGTAATTGTCAACAAAAGCAGATGTGTCAATTAAGTTAAAATTAAGTAATAATTTATCATTTAAATAGTTGTACCTAGGTAGAGTTTAGATTTGATTGTGATTGGGAATTATGGACGTCATTAGTTAGGTAAAAGCAGTTTGTGTCTCCTGCACTTAGCAACGACTTACCTGGCTGGGCAAAATTCAAATCTACAGACCCAGGATGAAGTTGAATAAATCAAAAATATCGAGCATGAGGTCAATGAGGGCAGCACTAAGAACATCAAACACTCTATAAAAAGGTCAATGGATAAGCTAAATATCGAACGCGTTCAATTAAGCAATAACAATTTTTCTGACAATCAAGAGGATATTATTAACACTTTCACCGATTTTTACAAGAATCTCTATAAAAAATCAGGGGCCAGCATTGAAAATGAGCGTTTAATTTATCCTAAAATTTCTATAGACGATTACAATCTTCTCAATCAAAGCATATCCATTGACGAAATTCATTTAGCAATAGATAAACTAAAAAATTCTCCTGGAATAGATGGCCTTAATGCTGCCTTCTATGAGATCTTCCACTCGATCCTTACACCGTCACTATTTACTATTAATTGAAAAATCTTAAAATCCGGCCAAATGGAATCCTATAAATAGGTTGTACTATAAATTCATTCAATCATTTACAATTAAAAGCAATTTAATGGACATGCTTAGTCACATAAGTCTCATTATTTAATACTCTAGGAACTTTACAACGTCTAAAATTTCAATTTAACCCTAATGGCTGTAGCACACGATTAGACGAGATTATTCACAATCCAAAAACTTATGGAATCCGATTCAATTTAACCAAGATATTGAGCCAGAAAGTCTGCAAAAATTTTATAATACCCAAACGGGGTTCCACATTAGAATTTAAACCATCAATTAAAGGTAAAACATTAAGTGATTTTTGTAACTATTGCGAACCTGATATCCAAAAAATCTTTGAGAAAGCATCAAACTAATGACACATTACCAATTTCAACACCCAAAAATTATTTCAAAAATTAAGAACAGCAGCAATTCGCCCTTACTATAAGACAATTATGTACAACATTACATTAAATAGAATTATAAATCGTGATAAATCCTTCTTTTCTAGACTAATTAATACACCATTATGCAGATTATGTAACACCGAAAATGAGAACCCCAAGCACTTGATATTTTATTGTACAGCCCGAATACAACAAAAACCTGCAGGCTTTCATATGTTTTCAGACTTACTTAGGTCATCGACATTAGAAAAAGCAATTTAATATTACATAAAAAGCATAGTCCTACCAAGAGATTTTTAAAATTATGACTGGTGCAGATTTTATACATGTGCATATCTTTTTAGCTAACCAGTAAGACCTTTTTAGATATTCGACCGGTCATTCTTAAACTCCTCAATAAATATGTGTGAATGACAGTATGCTTAATTTATTACTTTGATTTAGATATTGGTTTGTTTTTTGTTTCGTTTCCTTGTTTTGTTGTGTGTTCATTCATTTGTTTAGTTTTGTCCATACCTCTGTTATTCTCCATTTGTGTCCACCATTTTTGTTTCGTTTTATAATGTCCTTGTAATAATTGAATTTTGTGTTTAGGAGCCTGCTACAGTTTCCGTTTTGTTTGGTTTTCGTTTGTATAATACGCTTTGTTAACATTATATTAATATTTACGAATAGTATGGTCTGTGAACGGTCACGGGAATGAGGCAGTGTAGTGTTTTTCGGTACAGTGATGACAAAAGAACGTTCACAAGCTTCTTATATTCTGAGTAACATTTATGTGTAGATAAAAAAATGGTATTAAGGTTAAATTTTCAAAATGTCTATATTTTAATCTAAATAATGTTTCCAAATTATTTTATTAACAATAGCTCCTTCCTTAAATATATATTTTGTTGTTAACTACTAAAATACTATTAAATCAAATTATCCAATATTTTGTGATTTGTTTTTATTTTAAATACTAATTATTTACAAATCTTAAAGCGCTTCAGTTGTGTTTGTTGCGACACTATAAATGTTCGATATTTTAAAAAATTTTGTCTTTGCGCAGAGGCAGTAACATAGCTAATGAGGATCAAACCGAGGCGTGTTTATTGCTAATTGAAAACTATTCCCAATACCCCGCCAAGAAAACTTCGATTTTCTTAGGCAATATTTGGTAGCTCAATATGAGCTTTCTCATTAACTAAAATTATTATATGCTTCATTAATATTCAGTTTAACCCTAGCAAATATTTTCGGAATTTGCCAATAATCGAATCCTATTATTTTTTGTTTGGGCCACCGCTACATATAATGCATTCGTACATATAAAAATAATCTTCGACATACTGAATCAATTCTTGTTATCTATTTTTTGTCAACAATTTCGTATTTTATATACACAGGACTTTCTGGTATTACATTACCATTTCAGAATTTCTATTTTTGAATCTAAACAATTATTTCAAACTATTTCATTAGGAATAGCTTCTTTCTCAAATATATATTTTGTTGCTAACTACTAAAATACTATTCAGGCAAAATATCGAATATTTTGTGATTTGTATTTATTTGAAATACTAATTATTTACAACTCTTAAAGCGCTTCAGTTGTGTTTGTTGCGACACTATAAATGTTCGATATTTTAAAAAATTTTGTCTTTGCGCAGAGGCAGTAACATAGCTAATGAGGTTCAAACCGAGGCGTGTTTATTGCTAATTGAAAACTATTCCCAATACCCCGCCAAGAAAACTTCGATTTTCTTAGGCAATATTTGGTAGCTCAATATGAGCTTTCTCATTAACTAAAATTATTATATGCTTCATTAATATTCAGTTTAACCCTAGCAAATATTTTCGGAATTTGCCAATAATCGAATCCTATTATTTTTTGTTTGGGCCACCGCTACATATAATGCATTCGTACATATAAAAATAATCTTCGACATACTGAATCAATTCTTGTTATCTATTTTTTGTCAACAATTTCGTATTTTATATACACAGGACTTTCTGGTATTACATTACTATTTCAGAATTTCTATTTTTGAATCTAAACAATTATTTCAAACTATTTCATTAGGAATAGCTTCTTTCTCAAATATATATTTTGTTGCTAACTACTAAAATACTATTCAGGCAAAATATCGAATATTTTGTGATTTGTATTTATTTGAAATACTAATTATTTACAACTCTTAAAGCACTTCAGTTGTGTTTGTTGCGACGCTATAAATGTTCGATATTTTAAAAAATTTTGTCTTTACGCAGAGACAGTAACATAGCTAATGAGGATCAAACCGAGGCGTGTTTATTGCTAATTGAAAACTATTCCCAATACCCCGCCAAGANAATGCACGCAGACTTTTCGAACAGAGGTTATATATTTTGTTGCTAACTACTAAAATACTATTCAGGCAAAATATCGAATATTTTGTGATTTGTATTTATTTGAAATACTAATTATTTACAACTCTTAAAGCGCTTCAGTTGTGTTTGTTGCGACACTATAAATGTTCAATATTTTAAAAAAATTTTTCTTTGCGCAGAGGCAGTAACATAGCTAATGAGGTTCAAACCGAGGCGTGTTTATTGCTAATTGAAAACTATTCCCAATACCCCGCCTAGAAAACTTCGATTTTCTATCTATTTTTTGTATCAATTTCACAATTTATATACACAAGACTCTCTACATACGATTACTCACATTTCCCTGTGTAAAGACCAGCCGTCATTATTTTAAAATTAACCCTAGAACTTTCTTAGCATGTGTGTCTATTAATTAATTTGGCTTAGTTGTTTGTTTTTGATTTGTTTAGCTTCTTTGAGTTTTTCTTTCAAAATATGTTTTGTTTCTGTTAGCATCCACATCCTTGCTATTCCTTAATGTGTTGTTTTGTTTTGTCCTTAATATTCAATTCATTTTAGGAGCCTGATTGCTGTTTTTATTCATTTCCGTTTATTTAATACACTTTATTACCCTTACATTAACATTTACTAATAGAAAAAGGCACCGCTGGTCAAACAAATTACAGTGCGAATTTGAAGAAAAATTAATATTAAAAATACCAATATTAACTATTTTAGGGAAGATATAAATATTAACATAATTTGCAATTTCGATGAAAAGAATATCAGTAAAACTGTATTAACTTTTAAGTTGCTAAAACCATAAATAAGGTTTTGATGTAACCGCGGCTAACTTTCACACCATTGCGGTATACCGCGGTGAGTTTCTGAAGTGGTAAGTTTTAAAAAATGTTTACTGGGCTCTACTTTGTTTATATTCTTAAGAAAATCTCTAATCGAGTAGGACCACAATGTTTGAGGAACCGATCGGAGCATGGTCTGGTCAAATTTTCTTCATGTTATTTTAGAAAATTATTTTTATTTAAAGGTTCAAATCAAACAAGAATGCTAAATTATTACTTAATCTACAAGAATTCATTTTATTAATTATCTATATTACAACATTTGGATACAAAATTGAAAATATTTGCTATACAATTAAAAGCGTGGATCGTGACGTCATTCAATGACGTTGATGCTATAATACACTATGTTACAAAATTCAACTTCACAAAACATACAAAATATAGAAAATTGAAAATATCAATAATTCCACAGGAGTAAAAAACACTCACACAAAGTGAGCATCGTCAGCGATATGTGTAGATTCAAATGCCTGCTTGGGAATTTTCCTCTTTCATTCTAAACATTAATATGAAAAAATATAGGATACTCAAAAGTAAAGTTTTGGAAATAAAAACTAAATTATTATTTATCTGATATTCTAATGTAGACATTTTAACAATATTTTTACACATTTTTTGAAAAATTTGCCAGCGCATTTCGCAGGTGCACTCTTTTTGAAGCTCATAAATGCAATAGAACTAAGCGTTAATGAAAATAGTTGGATACAAAAATGTAACCATATGAAAATGTTGCAAATGAGTCATCAAGGTTAGTGTGAGAACTTACCTCCGATCATTTATACTTCTAAATTGCGTAGCGTTACTTGAAAATTATTATGGATTGGCCGTCTTTAGAGTAAATATACAATTGTAACAAAATATTTGAAAATTCATAAATCAATTTTGAAATACATGCTATGTAGATCAGTCAAGAGTAAAAGCGGTCCGAAAAAATTCATGCTGGCTGTTAGCCAGGTTAGCCCAAAAAATTTATAAGCTGCGGGTCACAATTTTTACCTAAAATTGTAAAATTGTGTATTTGAAATAATTTCCATGGACATAAGCTTTGCAGGTCATATTCAACTAACTATAGCTTAAAAATTATTAGTGATTATGTTGTTTCACACACCTTTTATTAATCGAATTCTTATTACTGTTCTTGGTAGCATAGTGATTATTGGAGTTGGTTGCGGCCAATGTTGACTACATAATTAAGCTTAACAGATTAATTTAACAGAAATTTGACTACATTTAACAGATTTCTTACAAAAGTTCGTTGAATAACAGAAATACTAAGTAAATATTGCATTTTATATGCCAAAACTCTTGTACAAATTGCATCGCAAATGACTCGTTTTTCAAATTTTCTGATAAAAATTCGTTCAGCATTAGTGGTTGAGCGAGTAAAATTCGTGCCACTTCACTGCAAGGGTAAATTATAACAGGGCTGTTAACAGATTTTAAAGTTTATTAATATAGTTTTTAACCAATCTGTTAACAGATCTTTTAAATGTGGGCCAATTTGTGAAAAATTTAATAGGCCGATGTGGTGGGCTCAAATCCATCCTTGAGGTCGGCTGCACGAATACTTAGACAATTAGAAACACTAAGCAGGCTTAAACTTACAAGCAAATTAAAAAAATCAGAATCAGCCTGTGATTAAACACAAGAATGAATGAATAAAATTTCAGGAAGTATTGTTGAATATTTAATACTCGGAGAAGAATATTTATAAAGTTTGCCATTTATTCAACAATAATTACATGACATTAAAGAAGTAGATTTAAAGCACAAAGACGGTTTAGTTTACTAATTAATTGTTTTCAAAGAAAGCTGAAATTTAATAACGACGAAAGGTTAATTGCTAAAGCACAAAACGCAATTATAAAACTTTTTAAGTATTTTAATATTTAGTTTTCCCACCAATAATGGGGCCATTTTCGAGAGCCTAAGTTTTCAACAAAATTTCAGTAAGCACAAGAGAGGTTACTATACACATTTTGATGCTGTCTGCAGATTAGCCACCGTTTTAGCATACTGTAATAAAGAATATAAAGGTAATTTCTTTGCGACTTTTACCCCTATAAATTTGTTTTTTGTCAGACTGAGGCGCTTTAAAAAATTTTTTCAGTAATATTTATGTATTTAGATTGATTTAAAAAGTGTTCAAAAACGAACTCCAATGACTAGCTGCTAGCTTAAACTATAAGAGTAGAGAATTTTGGAGACCCACTGCCTCATCATATTGTTTCTATACTATGTAATTGTATAGTTCTACGTTAATCAATATTAATTTAATTATATAATTTCATCCATTTGCACCAAATTTAAAGGAAAACATAAAAACTGAAATGACATTATGAATCGATTATGAATCCAGTAAACCTGAGCAATACAACTTCCTAAACAGTCGAATTTTAAAGTTTCGCGCAAACGACAACTTTTGTTGCCACACCAATTTTGATAAAAATCACATTGGAGGAATAAAATTATTTCAAAATGAGCATATCACATTGCTTATTATAATTACCTGTTCAACAACAGTGGAATTGTTTGTGCGCGAATTTAGGGTCAGATAATTTCAACATTGGATGTGTTTGTTCACTACTAAATGGCACATGAAAAATACATTTACCACAAAATGTAAACAATGAGGCCTTTCTAAAAAAAATGTGGATTTCGAAAAATCAAAAAGTTTGGTGGTGGGAAACTAACTTTCAACAAAACTGAAAATTTGTGTACCTGATGTTAATAATTTACATCAGTATTTATTTCCATTTATCTGCATAAACTCATATTTACTATAAACTAATAAGCATTGATTATCACAAACAAGAAGATAGTGCATAAATATATCGAAACGATGCTGTTAAAATGTATAATACATGATCCTTCAATGTATTATTCGGAAATTACTATTGAACACACCACGGAATGCTGATTTCTACAAAGTTTAATAAAGTTTCCTTTTGAACAAAACTAAAAATGAATCATAACATCTGTAAAAGCAAAATGGATGGCATGAAAGCAAAAAATAATTTTTAATTGCAGTTCCCACATTTTAACATGAATGACTATTTAAGTGGATGTATAAAACGCGCAAATAAATTGATTGCTTACAAACGCACTTAGCGTAGTGACAGTAAGTACTCAAAAGAAAAGCAATTTAAAAGGTTAGTAATGGGTGTAGTTAAAAATCATTATTAGAAGAATTGTAACGACACTATTTGCAAAGAAAACACAATCGTGTCAAAATCTGGCGGGGACGTTTGTGGATGATTATTTTGACAGAAATCTCACAACAATTCCTTCTGTTTCAGACATTAAGTGAAATCTACACAAAAAACTTATGCATTAGTCGATCCTGTCAATTACAACAAGAATTTGCTTTTAGGACTTTAGGGTTGCCTATTATGATTTAAGTTCACAAGAAACTCATTGATCATTAAAATATAGTAGAAAACACAATTAAGCTCAAACAAAAACTTGACTTCGGGATACTCACAATGTACATTTTTTATGCAACCTTAATTTTATGTTGCCGGCTGGTGCACTAGTTTTGTTAATAAAGGCTCAGTTCATAATGGAGGAGAATAATAGTGGCAAAAATCCAACATAATCCGGTCTTTAGAAAACGTATCTTAGATATTCTAGTATGAAATGTGTGACACAGATATTGAAATTGAAGTTGGCTCTCAGTATAATTGTGACTGAATAAGATGGGTTAACAATATAAAATGAATTTTGATTGGCAATAATTGACAGGATTGAAATAATGACGGATAGTAGATTCTGTGAAAGAAAATGAAATGCATTTAAAAAATAATTTTTAATCTTATATCAAGAGGTTGTCACTATTCCCATAAAATGCGTTTATACTTAAAAAGAGTTGATGTAATAGGAAGCATTTAACTACAATGGCACTTTTAAGGACATCTTATACTTCACGATAAAATTTATGACATTTAAAATTTGAAGAACACAAAATAAGAAGCAAATACATTGTAAACGTATAGCATGTATTTTGACGAAAAAAACCCATTATTGATTAATTATATTATCAATACTTGCAAAATACATTTTGGATAACACGAATTATTCTATATTTATTATATTTTTTTCTCAAATATACATTTCGAAAATAGGCGTCGTGCAGGTTCCAAAACAA
The DNA here is from genome assembly GCA_900660155.1 of Hofstenia miamia. Lineage (NCBI taxonomy): Eukaryota > Metazoa > Xenacoelomorpha > Acoela > Hofsteniidae > Hofstenia > Hofstenia miamia. Next base: position 2,029,699 of record CABFPE010000050.1, on the reverse strand, counting down.
ATTTACTCACTGAATGTAATTTTTATAATTTATTTTTTTGCTCAAATTACAGCCGTCCAACTTCTATATATATATATATATATATATATATATATATATAATAAATGCATATTATAAAGAAAAAATATGAGAAAAGCAATAAAAATTAATTTATACGCTCTGAAGTTTAAGTTTTCATCGAATTTATGGATGGAACATTTTCTAGATTCACGTAAAAGTGCAATAAAATTTTACTAAATTCAAGCATTGTGATTGTTAGACTTTAACTTAGTAGGTATGACAAATTAGAGTATAGAAATCTATGGGAACTGATAATCCTCTGAAATATAATAAGAACATTTCCTATCCTGTGAATTGAATAGGCTAAATTCACTGAAATCATATCCAATGCGGGCATCGTTTTACGTCTTTTACGAAAGTTTAATCATTTAAGGATATCTAAACATTATATATATATATATATATATATATATTATTTTGAAGTTCCCATACTAAGTGTACTAAAAGTAGGTGTTCAAATTTGTTTAATATTAAATCACTTTAAATGATAAAAATAATGGCTAGGGCAATGGCAAAGACTAAAAATTTAGACTGCTTATCAAACATAAAATACAGGTTATGGGAAGCCCCCTTGGTCAAATATTTCGACATGTTTTCATCTTTGCTCAGTACAACCTAATAAAAATTAAAAGCATAGCAAAAAATATTTTAAGTGAATAGAGAGTGTTTCGAAAAAATATATATACATGTAAATAGTTGACTCTGCATACCATATTGAAATGGAATTTCTGGAGGAGCTCGCATGGGCCAATTCCCACTGTTGTTAGCATCTCCATTTAAGATGGAGGAGGCAATGTCTACACTGAGTCTTTTGCGCTCTTCGGGAGATTTATCACTTGCAATATTGTATAATATCGATGCACTGTAAGTGGCTAAAAATGAATGATTACCAGTGTTGAATTTAGCAATGGAATTCCGGGGGCACTGGTTCCACCTAAGGAGGTACAGCAGAGCTGCAATCAAGTTTGCTTTTCTGCAAGCACGGAATGTTGGATTTTAAGCACAGCACTGGCCTGATTTTGTAAATATTTCTAGAGAAAAACTGAGTCTTCAGTCCCTACGGTCAGGAAATTGGGCAAACAATTGGTTCAATTCTTATTACTAATTGTATTCACATGTCCTATTAGTTCTACCTGCTTCATTATATATTAGCACAATGCTGATGCTTAGAGGGATAATTATTTTCACCGGGAGGGAGCTACCCACAAAATACCCCGTAGATTCTTCACTGATGATGACTTTGAAAATAAAAAATTTACACAGCTAAGGAATCACAAGCGTTAAGTTAAATAAGTAAAGTGTTTCAATCCTTTAATTTCACTTGATGAGATAAATTGACAATTTCATTTCTGTTTAATCACAGTAGTGATTTGTGTCAAGGGTTATAAGTGAAAAACATTTCAGGGTCATGAAATTAAGTGTGACACGCTTATGACATGTTTCTTAACTCTAGAAATGTAGCAGTTTCAAAAGTTGACAAAATGTCAGGCTTAAAGCGTAAACTCCAAGAATGGAGATCGACCCATTTTGTTTTTAAGGAATATTCACATTACAAAACTAAAAACTACCGATGGCTCCAAATTTTTAAACTTATGAATTCTACTAAAAATGGTTACGATCTACATGAAATGATCATTGTAGGGAGTAATATGGCTTAAGAAGGTCAGTAATAGACATTCATGCAGTGTTTATTAATACAGATGGTTGTTGAGATATCACTACAGTTAATAATTTGGATAACTTTGATATAAAATGCAACGGAAGCGCTGAAAATACATAAGAGTACTTAAACATGAGTAGTCAAATATTTCTTGACGACATCCCAATTCCAATCGGGTCATCTATTGGAAATGCATAGACACTAGAGTTTTGCTTCAGCAGTTAATTTTGGTATGATAGAAGTTTTAATTCTGCACAAATTATCTGATTCGAAAACATAAATTTATTAAAGATTTAAAAGCGAGGCCGACTTTGAAGCAACAGATAGGTTATACAGTTATTTTTTCAAAACAACATTAGTATTTGGTTTGCTTACCAATTGCATTATCATTCGAATGAATTAGCCTTTGAACGGCTTGTCCGGCATCTGCACGTTCAACCATGACAACACCTTCTCGATCTTGGCATAGCTCGCTCAGCACTCCCACGGCAACACGTGCGATGTTGGTGTCAGAGGAAAACAACAGCTAAACACATGCCATTATTGAAGTGAGATTAAAAAGGCAATGATACTCAATGAAAGGCTAGGACAGTCCCAACAAGGACGGGGGTGGGACTTTACGACCCATAAAATCGAACTTGAAAAAAAGTCTGTATGTCGGGGGTCTAGTCCTAAGCTATTACACGAATTTGAAATTATTGATGGTCATAACTAGCTTGTGGTACAGGTGAGGACAGGTAAATTTGCAGTTAAGGTACACGTTACACTTAGTAATTTGATCATCAAGTTAAGATGAAATTCCTCTCGCGCATGCCAACCGAAATTTCATATTTCTGTAATTTAATGCTGAATGTATTAAATGTAGAAAAAAGCGTACATAATTTTTTGCTATTTATATAAGAAAAGAATTATAATCAGGATGATATTGGTGCCAGCAGCAGTAATGCAAAACCTGTTTGGTAGTAAACTAAAAATTTCAGATGAAAATACAGCATCAAAATATTTCGCAAAAGCAATTCAATAGAAACATATTTAGCAGGCTAAATGTCATTGCGACAACAAAAGAACGCAAGTCACAAACAACATACAACTAATTGGTGTTTTATTTATTGCAGTGAGTGATATAAAATCTGGGATGCTGATAGCTTACATTTCCATTAAAAGAGGTACTAAGAAATTCTACTTTGAGCTATAAATGAGAGAGAGTTTATAATGCGGAATCTCAATTCAGTCGAGTTATTAGAAAAAAATTATAATAGAATAAAATATATGTTTTTCCGGCTATGTACAGTCAAAAGAGAGAGAGAGAGCGGTTATGGGTGCGGATTGAATATAAGTCCAATTATAACGTGTGAGTGTAGGTGGGATGCGGACATTTTTAACCAAAACTGCGGGTATCGTTTGGAAATAAATTTGAAACAATACGTATACATGTGTTGGCTGCGGGTATGTAATTTGAGGATTCGACTTGGATTAGGTATGTTCACCTCCGTTCAATGCAAATTCAGATGACATGGCATAACACTATTTTTGTAAAAAAACTGGTGCAAATGATCATGTGCTCCCTTAACCCTAAACATCGAAATGTAATCAATATGTATACAATCAGTTTTATCCACACATTCAAACATTTAAGGCTCTTAATAAATTTGAGAATCTTTGGATATGCACTGATCTATAGAAAATGTGCTCCTTTGCTATGGTGAACATTTGTGCTAAAAAATTATTTCGGCGAAAGTTATTTAATTTTTTAGCATTTAATTTTTTTAAAGACTTTTAAATTAATTAACTGCTTATTTACGTAAAGCAGTGGTTAAAACAGTAGATGTAGCTGCTACATGTATATAAAAACATTGAAAGAAAGCAATTGCATTTGTCGAACTCTTAAAACACGGAGACATGCATAGAGAAACCTACAAAGATTTATTCCTTATTTTATCAATATCGTTGGATAATTGAAAACATTTACTTAGTCTTTTTTATTTCTTTAGCCATTGCTCTCTTGGTCACAAATTTAATGCAATACCTGATGTTATTATCCAAAATAGCATACATCCAGTTTTTTATTAGCAACGTCTATAAATAATCTTAGTCTAGAAAGCTAAGAATAGTAAAGTAATTGATTAGGCTAGCCTTTTGTGAAAAAACATTTTATAACAGAAAAAATTTTATTGCTGGTTATGACAAAACACAAACGCTGTTTTCAATGTTATCATTTTTAGAGCATATAATGTAAGCTTTATCTGTTTGTGTACATCGCATAATAAAATTTCGTTGAACTCAATATAGTATTTTCATAAAGATCTATTTGAAATTCGGGTTATATCTGCAGGTTTGACACTCACGTTGGATAGTGTATCACCCTCTTTAAATGAAAGAGGAGACTCTCCTCAATCAGGTAGCGCGTTAATATTCTCCATATCTATATTAGTTCGTGAGCATGATCGTATAAATATTTTTTGAAGAAAACATTAAAAAGATGCTTAAAATATATTTGACTTAATTAGTGTCTAAGAATTTTTAAATTTTTACATGTTGTCTTACTGCTTGTTTTTTACTCGGAAAATCCTGCTGAATTAAATATAATGAATTTTGCTCAAAACTCAGCGAGTTTCGAGTGATAAATTGACGAGTTCGAATTTACGAATTAATAAAACTTTTTTAAACCTTGACTAAATTTCCTGCGTGTTCAGAAGCATTTTGGGATGGGTTCAGAGTTGTCAACTAGGATGACAACTGAAAATCTCCAATTCGGGTTCAATTTAAAAAATTAGTCATTTGCTAATTTTGAAATATAGAAGAAAACAGCCTAAATAACTAAGGCTATGCTTCCAAGAAAGTGTTAAAATTTCTAAGTATGAGGGAGCATGGCGCCTCGCTTTCAGACGAATAATTTGCAACTCACTTTGAATTATAACAGCGACTATAAAAGAATTAAAATATTATAAGACTTTATTACTAATTCACATGTATAAGTAGCCTTGGCATTCAGAGCCGGTGAAACCAATGACGCATCTCACGGTTTTGAAAGAGGAATTAAATTTAAGAACAACATTTACAGTATAAAATAATGCCTAAATTTCACATTTCAATTTCAAAATAAAATCTCCTGAAAAATATACATTTTTAAAATTGAATTTTGCAGAATTCATATTTTATTGCCAACACGATCTGAATTTTAACATTTCGAAGCAATAATCAGCGAAGTACTCTAACAGCATACAAGGCTCTAAGTTCCTCAAAATTGAAAAAACCAAGTGGGGAAATCTCGACAAAATATCAATGAATCAATGACATCTTAGGCTTCCATTAGGCTATGTGATTGGTAAGAAGAGTAGTGTTCTGCGGCCAAGGCAATTTTTTTTGACGTAGCCGGCCATGCAAAATGAATTTTGACCTAAGTCGGCCGTTGGCCATAAGTCTTTGGCCGTAGCCGGGAGTTGACCGTAATGCTTTAGCCGTAGCCGTGATTTTTTTTGTAGTAGTCGGCACTTTTTTCTACTACTAACTGAAATTCTATAATTTTCAATGGAATGATAAAACATGCTCATACTTCGAACAATTAAAGAAAAATGCAAAAGCGACTAAGTTTTAAAAACAAAAATTCAAATAAAAATCATGGAAATAAACTGTTCATATAATGTTTAAAAATGAATCTTAGCTAAGATTTTTAACCCCAGCCGGCCGTGGGTCTTTGGCTAAAGGCTAAGTCGTGGCCGTAGAATACTAAGCAAAAGTAATTGCCTCACCAGTAATTGGTTAGACTGTATTGCAATTAAAATCACATAGTTACCGTAGCATTAGACATGTGATACCAATCACGTAGCCTAACCTAACCTTAGGCGAGATGTTCATAGAACTAATAATGAAGTGTAAGTGAAAAAATTCGACTCATTCATATCATAGAGGTGTCTATAAAGTATAGAACAGTAAATATGAACATAGAGATGTCTATAAAGTATAAAACAGTAAATACGAAGCTAGGAAATAATTTACCTTAGTGAAAATTGGTATGCAATTGAGACTTCGAATGACGCTTCTGTTTTCAGGATTTCGGGCTAAAACATGCAGCGCCCCTACACAAACTTCGATGCCCTCAGAATTAATGTTCTCATCGGCATCTAAACATGATTAAATAAATAAGTATTGAACGAAGAACCTTGTGTGTGAAATCACCCAAATTAGGAATGTCTATATAAACTAAAAAAGGTTTTTGAAGTCGAACTGATTTCAACAATTGCAAGGATGGATTAAGATCGGGAAAGAGAAACTAAAAAATAAAACTTTTAATATATAATGCCTTCGCCTTAATAGTACCGATGTTGGGAAAATAATTACATAAGCATTACGCATTTCATCGTAAACTTGGCAACTACTATAAATGTCATGTATTTACAAGACAATACATGAACATTTAGAATTCCTGTGCGTTCTAAATGTAATGTATGATAAACTATTTGGTTTTGCAAGTTCTAACGCAATGTAAAAATTAGTCTTTGATTGTTGATACAAAGCATTCATACTCTGAATATATTGAGATTTCTGTAAAAACGCACGAACATAAAGGTTAATTTTTGCACACCGTAAAAACATCTCACAAAATACAGGAACCCGATAATTCATTGAGGCTTGTTCTCAAGCTTTATTGTGACCTTCCCGTAACACTAAAAATTGCACAATAACTGAAGATACCTATTGCAACAATGCTGTGGAAGTCGTTTTGATGAATACAAAGCCAGTGAAAATTTTGTTTACAAAACTATATTAATTTGTGAAAATGAGTGATGATGACAGTTTAAAATGACATTTAAATACCTGAAAATTTGAATGATCCTAAAAACTGTGAATTAATTATCGGTTAGGTCCAGATAACAATTCCTTAAATCTTAATCAACTAATAGCTTGTGCACTAGAATTACCTGGTCAAAACACATTTCAAAGATGTTTTAAGCAGTTGCAATATTCCACTGTTTTTCTAGAACAAGGATAGTTGGCAACTAAACCTACTTAATGAAAAAAAGTTNGTATCACCCTCTTTAAATGAAAGAGGAGACTCTCCTCAATCAGGTAGCGCGTTAATATTCTCCATATCTATATTAGTTCGTGAGCATGATCGTATAAATATTTTTTGAAGAAAACATTAAAAAGATGCTTAAAATATATTTGACTTAATTAGTGTCTAAGAATTTTTAAATTTTTACATGTTGTCTTACTGCTTGTTTTTTACTCGGAAAATCCTGCTGAATTAAATATAATGAATTTTGCTCAAAACTCAGCGAGTTTCGAGTGATAAATTGACGAGTTCGAATTTACGAATTAATAAAACTTTTTTAAACCTTGACTAAATTTCCTGCGTGTTCAGAAGCATTTTGGGATGGGTTCAGAGTTGTCAACTAGGATGACAACTGAAAATCTCCAATTCGGGTTCAATTTAAAAAATTAGTCATTTGCTAATTTTGAAATATAGAAGAAAACAGCCTAAATAACTAAGGCTATGCTTCCAAGAAAGTGTTAAAATTTCTAAGTATGAGGGAGCATGGCGCCTCGCTTTCAGACGAATAATTTGCAACTCACTTTGAATTATAACAGCGACTATAAAAGAATTAAAATATTATAAGACTTTATTACTAATTCACATGTATAAGTAGCCTTGGCATTCAGAGCCGGTGAAACCAATGACGCATCTCACGGTTTTGAAAGAGGAATTAAATTTAAGAACAACATTTACAGTATAAAATAATGCCTAAATTTCACATTTCAATTTCAAAATAAAATCTCCTGAAAAATATACATTTTTAAAATTGAATTTTGCAGAATTCATATTTTATTGCCAACACGATCTGAATTTTAACATTTCGAAGCAATAATCAGCGAAGTACTCTAACAGCATACAAGGCTCTAAGTTCCTCAAAATTGAAAAAACCAAGTGGGGAAATCTCGACAAAATATCAATGAATCAATGACATCTTAGGCTTCCATTAGGCTATGTGATTGGTAAGAAGAGTAGTGTTCTGCGGCCAAGGCAATTTTTTTTGACGTAGCCGGCCATGCAAAATGAATTTTGACCTAAGTCGGCCGTTGGCCATAAGTCTTTGGCCGTAGCCGGGAGTTGACCGTAATGCTTTAGCCGTAGCCGTGATTTTTTTTGTAGTAGTCGGCACTTTTTTCTACTACTAACTGAAATTCTATAATTTTCAATGGAATGATAAAACATGCTCATACTTCGAACAATTAAAGAAAAATGCAAAAGCGACTAAGTTTTAAAAACAAAAATTCAAATAAAAATCATGGAAATAAACTGTTCATATAATGTTTAAAAATGAATCTTAGCTAAGATTTTTAACCCCAGCCGGCCGTGGGTCTTTGGCTAAAGGCTAAGTCGTGGCCGTAGAATACTAAGCAAAAGTAATTGCCTCACCAGTAATTGGTTAGACTGTATTGCAATTAAAATCACATAGTTACCGTAGCATTAGACATGTGATACCAATCACGTAGCCTAACCTAACCTTAGGCGAGATGTTCATAGAACTAATAATGAAGTGTAAGTGAAAAAATTCGACTCATTCATATCATAGAGGTGTCTATAAAGTATAGAACAGTAAATATGAACATAGAGATGTCTATAAAGTATAAAACAGTAAATACGAAGCTAGGAAATAATTTACCTTAGTGAAAATTGGTATGCAATTGAGACTTCGAATGACGCTTCTGTTTTCAGGATTTCGGGCTAAAACATGCAGCGCCCCTACACAAACTTCGATGCCCTCAGAATTAATGTTCTCATCGGCATCTAAACATGATTAAATAAATAAGTATTGAACGAAGAACCTTGTGTGTGAAATCACCCAAATTAGGAATGTCTATATAAACTAAAAAAGGTTTTTGAAGTCGAACTGATTTCAACAATTGCAAGGATGGATTAAGATCGGGAAAGAGAAACTAAAAAATAAAACTTTTAATATATAATGCCTTCGCCTTAATAGTACCGATGTTGGGAAAATAATTACATAAGCATTACGCATTTCATCGTAAACTTGGCAACTACTATAAATGTCATGTATTTACAAGACAATACATGAACATTTAGAATTCCTGTGCGTTCTAAATGTAATGTATGATAAACTATTTGGTTTTGCAAGTTCTAACGCAATGTAAAAATTAGTCTTTGATTGTTGATACAAAGCATTCATACTCTGAATATATTGAGATTTCTGTAAAAACGCACGAACATAAAGGTTAATTTTTGCACACCGTAAAAACATCTCACAAAATACAGGAACCCGATAATTCATTGAGGCTTGTTCTCAAGCTTTATTGTGACCTTCCCGTAACACTAAAAATTGCACAATAACTGAAGATACCTATTGCAACAATGCTGTGGAAGTCGTTTTGATGAATACAAAGCCAGTGAAAATTTTGTTTACAAAACTATATTAATTTGTGAAAATGAGTGATGATGACAGTTTAAAATGACATTTAAATACCTGAAAATTTGAATGATCCTAAAAACTGTGAATTAATTATCGGTTAGGTCCAGATAACAATTCCTTAAATCTTAATCAACTAATAGCTTGTGCACTAGAATTACCTGGTCAAAACACATTTCAAAGATGTTTTAAGCAGTTGCAATATTCCACTGTTTTTCTAGAACAAGGATAGTTGGCAACTAAACCTACTTAATGAAAAAAAGTTATTAATGCGATTTGAAGAGCCCTGGGAAAATACCTTTTGTTGATTTCGACATCCATGGAATGGAAAAATTGGCACAACATTCCGATTCCTTTTTGACGTAAAGCTTAACAACCTCAAGCTAACAAGATTTACTTCTAATTCTTGTAAGAATAAAACCCACTATATTTATTAGCAGCGACGTGCCTTGTGGCAATGACTTCTTTCAGATAAAGTAGCTAAACTTATAATAGTCAGCGTACACAAATGGCGCACATCCGCCAATTGAGAAGGCACGCTAAAGGCAGCGGATATTTTATTTAACTAGTTTTTTGAAATAAAGCACAAAGCCGGTAATTATATATGGTAAACTTAATTGAAAAAATATTCTTCCTAAACAATCAAAATCGTCCAACTAATCAATCTAATCATATTAGTTCAAATAGAAGATAACTATGTCTATAGATATTGCAATGATAAATTGCACATGTGAAATACAAAACCACCGAAATATTTTAATTAACTTATTTGTAAAACGTATTTGTTCGGAATCTCATATATATGAGTAGCCTAAAAATAAACGTTAGTACTTTTCAATGTAATTGTCAAAAAACAACGTGTATTAACTCTGAAAAATTGTTTTTGTATGTGAACATGAAATTTTGCACAATTCCTCGGATGTATAAAATTATATTATATATATATATTATATATATATATATATATATATATATATATGTNATAATGAATAGTAGACTATAAATTACCTTTAACTTAGTCAATTGCTAATGCATTTTTCGATATTACAAATTACTTATTTTATAGGAAAAAATTCAAATTTTCATTGTAGTTCGAAAAAACCTTCAATATCATTAGCGTGATTCATCAAGATAACATCTCAGAGTGGAATCAGGTAGACTAGAGATACCCTTTATATGGTAGTCACGTCGTTGCAATGCATTTGTTTACTGAAGTATCAGCGTACTTCAAATTAAGCCCATTGCTGAAATCTATTTCTAATGCCTACATGTAGAGGTAGCAGTGAGGCGAAAAAGAGAAAAGCTCAATCTTATTATTAATGCATAAGTGTTCAAGAAATAACAAGTAAAGAATAAATTTCCGAAAATATGAGCATAACTAACCCAATCTACTCTAAGTGATACACTACAATTTTTTACACTTCTCTTGCATGGAAATTTCCTTACATCTCTACGACATGGTTGCAACTTTCTAATCAGATCACGCCCTAACTGCCAAAGAGTATCTATCCGATAAGCAATGATAATTTGTTTAAAGATACATGGCAATCAATGGAGAATTAATATTTTTCAGACACTGCAAACAAAAAAACATGTTTTTCAGAATCTGTACTTCTTCACACAAATTGAACAATACGCCAAGAGATTTGAGAATTTACATCTCCTAGCATTCACTCGTGTTGGAAACCGAATGTGAACACCAATATCTGTGTAAATAGTGAAGAGCAGGTGAATGCTTATAGCTAAAGATAGCAACCTTGAGATATGGACGCTGACGCATCTACTGATGACTGTGGTTCTATGCATGAAATACTGAAAATCTTAAAACTACATTTGATGAAAATTCCCATTTTTTAACATTTAGAGATACGGTTTATAAGAATTAAAAACCAAGTCTGAAAATATTTGTTAGTTTTTATAGACTGAAAATTACAGTGGGTTAGCTAATTTTACAGAAAACATGTTTAGCAGTGTTTCATGCAGATATTTGGTTACATTTAGTCACCCTACCTGTAAGATTTAAAACATTCGTATGCGTTTCTAAAATAGTAAAATGATTGACAACTGCATGTAAAAGGTTCGCATCATTCATGAATACTTAGACCCTTTTTGAATCCAATTTATATATTTATATATGGACTTGGTCATAAATGATGGGCCACTATACTTAATATATTTCTACAAATTCGATTTTGACAGTGCTAACAATGCAGTAATTGTGCATATTTAATCGAATATTTAGCTTTCATCGTGTGTCCCCTGTTTGGAGTTTATTAAAAAAACATATATTAAACTTTGTCCCAGTTAATAAGTAAAGTTTTATATCAATAATTGGGGTCTTATTATAGCGTAAATACCATGGTTTTGGCTCGAATTAGATAGTTTAGAATTTTATGCATATTATAATAGAATGAAAATCAAAACTTGAAATTATACTCGTGTTTATATTATACTAGGTACCTCATTTTTCTAAAAAACCGGTTTACTTATTAACTGGGACCGAGTTTAATAAATGGGGATGAATTTATCATAGTTAGGTATTTGAGCAAACTACCATAAAATTGTTCTCAAAATGTTCAGGAATATTAGCGTTAGTGTTGAAGAGATCCCATTCCATTAATGCATTCAATATGACAATCAATAACAAACATTTCAGGAAATATCAATATTTTTAAGTGATATATGCCCAAAATTATGACGAGGTTGCACAGCAAGTCGTCCAAAATTGGCTTTGCATCAAATCCGTAGTAATCCAAGATTGTTGGAAAATGCATTATTTTTCATTTATTATTTCATTATTATCAAATTTATTTAAACAAATGTTTTTTGCAGATCATGCCAGGTCATCGAGTAGGAAGAAGAAGCCCCATTGACTGCTGTCATAGCTGCCATAAGTTATGTACACCTAAGGGTCAATGAAAATGCCATTAAAAATGGGTAACCTTATTGAAAATAGATTAAAAAATAAAAAGCAATTGTGAAATTCGCTGCATAGTTAATCTAAATAACTGGAAATTGCAAACCTTTATACTACCCGTCAATTCATGTCAACTGGCAAAATTAATATTTTTATAGACGATGCAAACTAATTAATAATGTTGTAATTCAAAGCAACCTCTAGCAGCAATTAATTGACAAAAACTGTCGGTCACCGAAACATTATTTGCAAAAGATAATTAAAAAATGACAGGCATTGCTAAATTACACAGAGGGGACATTAAGTATAGTTGTGACATAAATTGAAACGGCAATATATTACTAAAATATAATTAATGTAAAATATAAATTTTCATGCAAACGGTTAAATACCTGATCCTCGAACGAATGAGTGTAGAAATGAAGCTAAGCGTGGAATAGCCGGCTGCAATAGTTGTTGGTTAGGATGGAGTAAGCCAAGGTTGCGCACCAGTCCAATGGTGGCCTTGGTAATAGGCCACGACCAGTGATTACCATCACGGGAGTTTAGAAGATGCAAAACCAATGGAATGCCGTTATGATTACGCACTGCGGCTTGCGCGGCTTCTGCGGATGGATGTCGACTTGTTATGTGACGTAATGCGCAAACCTATGTTAATGGGGATTACTAACAACAAAAAAACCACAGTGAAACCTCAAATGAACTTAATATTAGTTTAAAAGAACGCCATTTAACGAATATGTATATAAAATTTGCAAAATGCCATGACTTGTATAAGGAATTTGGAAAAACATGAAGAATATTTATGAAATTACCGACCAATAACAGAAAAATTTCATACATCATTTGAAAAGCATAATTTATTAATTCCATTACACTCTCAAAAAATCTTTGAGTGGAAACGTGTGCGGTATATCTTTTTTGAGTACTTTAAATCGAATATGCTATTGGATACTTTTAATAAATGAGAGTCCTGCAATTCTTTCAATACTTCAATAGCTGTATTATAACTTTTAGTCTTGTATACACATGATTGTATACACAATATTTACAAAAATACTAAATATGTACAACATTATATATACAAAGACTAAAAAAAAGCTACTTTACAAATTAAAAAAAACAATAAAAAAATAAATAACAATACACAACACACATATATATACATTAAGAACTTAAAAAATTGCGCCACGTATTATTCCTTATAGAGTATCCTAAATTGTATTGATTGGCTAATAGATTTTCTTTTAAGAGTTTTTTAAATGATGTTATTGTTTTTGCATTTCGAATGCTTGGTTCTAGTTTGTTCCACATTTTAATTGCTTTCGTTGTGAAGGCACCTTTCCACCATTTATTTTTTACTCTGACGTTATTTATACACTTATTTGTTCGTGAGTTTACTGCATACATTTATCAACAAACATGAAAAAATAAGAAAACGCATGCATACCACAGGTTCGATAATGTCTTCCTGAGTTTGAGCGCGGGCGATTGTGTCAACCAACGCGTCAACGCCACCTAGCGACACGCACAAGGATTTGTTATGGGAGTTATTGCAGGTGATGTTTGACAAAATGCCAGCTGAACAGGTAACAACATTAATGTCATCGGACGTGAGAAGATTAACAAGTTTTTGGACTAGTGATTGATCATGTTGCTGTTGGGCGCCTAAATTAAACAGACCTAACTATGATTATAGTTATGAAGCCAAAACATCTCATCAAAATATTGCGAGGAACAAGCAGCATTTCAAAAATAATAAATAAGCTTTACGCTAACTTTTTCGAAGTCACTTAACCTTCAAACAGTTGACCCATAAACCAATTAATTGGCATAAATTAAATAAATCATTTAAAAGACAGACTTGCTTAGTCTAGAGTAGAGTAATTTGATTTTAAGGGGTGAATCTGAACTATATTGGTGAGAGTTGAACCCCAAGATTCAACTTCCAAAAAGTATTTGGATTAGTTGATTTTCCACTTTCGTCAATGACATATTCTTTGTAGACTTGCTTGAATTAATCCATTGGACTTTTAAGCATCATTAGTTAAAACAGAGCTCATTTTAAAATCATAAGATTAATGTATTATAGCATTGGGCAATTGGGATTTCAAAGGGATTGGGAAGCGGCAGTATGGACACCTACTGGCCTACCTTACGATATGGAGAAGCATTTTTAAATTTTCAATGAAAATTTTGTGAATAATGAATGTATTCATAATAACCTGCCAATTTTACACATTAACAAATTGGCAAAGTGACGATTTCTTTATTGAATAATTTCCGTGCAGAGATATAATCGGATAGGATCTCGGATAGGTTAGAATGGGATCTGATCTAAATTTTGAGAAAATTTCGTATCTGTTTCGGATCCAAAATTTTTAAAAATTGTGTATATTGTAAATTTTATACATTACGCACACTTTTACTTTGAAGCCCACTTTGGCTGTGCTAATAATCTCAGTCGAAGCAAAATTTTGTAATTGAATTTCATTGTTCATACAATAGGTTTCGCGTTATTATTCCACACAACTTATAAAATTGATGACGAATATTTCAAATCTGAAAATGCGATTCATGTTAGCCATCACATAACGATAAAATTGTAAAGCAACCAAAAACATTTTTTGTATAAACTTGCAAATGGAAAATCAGAATTCTGAAAAAGATTCTCTTTAATATGTATGTGAAAGAAGAAGCACAGAGAAGCAAGTCGAATACCTTAATTGTGGAAAACACTGCCAAAATATAATGATACTCTTCAATAAAAAATCTCATATAAATTGCACTATAAGCAATTAACAATACTAAGATCAACTTCTGAAGGTTCGTGGATATTACAATCACTAATACAAAAATATGTATGCAACCATACCTTCTGTGTACCAATAATAGGGTATTTAAAATTTGTAATCCAATCTACTATCCACTTTATGTAAAATTTAAAATTTATATTTTAATCTCAAACTTTGTTTGCAAAGTAAAATTTTCTATCACGGATTTTAATACACTCTACAAATTTTTTAATGTCTTGCAATATACATTTTTTGGCTTGTTCTATAATTTGCTACTGTTTGCACTATTCTTGTTTTCATCGCCCTAGATGCAATTTTGAAGTAAATTTATCTTGTTTGAAACAATTTCAATTCTCAATTCATGTGACATTGCAAAATAGTGTTTTTTGGATTTGGGACATAATAAAATTAATACGGGAGGTAATACTATACGCAACTCTACAAATATATTATGATTACACACATGAAGTTGATGACAATTTTAGGAATTAGATTATTACAAAGTTTAGAAATAAGTTGATTTGCATGCACTATTGCGCAAGTATATGTCCAATTTTGATTTCAAGACTGTTGAAGCACTTAAAACTTTCCATTCGCATTTGAAAAAAACAAATATTTTTTAAGACCATGTTTATTTGTTAAATACTTATTTAAAGTGGGACAAGTTTCGGATCCAATACTAAAATTCTTTTAAAAATTCGGATCGGATCTTGAAGATTTGGATACGGATCGGATCGGATCTTAAAATACATGTATTTGCTCCGATTCCATCTCTGTTTCCGTGTAAATACAACGATGTGAAAATCTGACCGCAATTGTTAAATAAATCTTAAATAAATGAAAGAATTAAATCCACTAAAACTATATGCTTTGTAGCAATTCTTTAAACTATAAGCTAATAACGAAGTACAAAGGTATTATAATATTTAAATGCGGTTTTAAGTTAAAAATAACTTCTATTCCTACTGCGTATTTCATTTCAAAGTAGCCACTTCGCTTGTGCAATTCCCCAACGAGATTTCCATAAATCAAACTGACAATAACACCGTTATATTGGTTATGAATAAATATGGTAGTGGGATCTTGAATTTAGTTCTACCAAGGGTACAAAATTCGCAACAAACAATGAATAATAATAAATTCATAAAGTTCAGTTATAATTCATAAAGATGTCAGCCAGTACGTTTTAAATTACGAAATTCTAGGCGGCTTAAGGTTGAAGTTAAAGCAATTTCCAGACAGTAAGTAATGAGAGTGGCGAAGCACGCTTGCATCAGACAATTATCCATGGTCTGTCCAATGCCTAATCCGCTCTTTCGAAGCAACAACCAAATCTCAGCAACTGCGGATATTAAGCTAATAATGTCATAAACAGTGTAGACAACATAAGTGAATCCAACGAAAAAATGCATTGAAGTAAATAAGACAATACATTCAATGCAATAAAAAAACAATATTTACAAGGAGGTACAGACATTCAAGGCAGTGCAAAGCAACAAATTTGCATCTATTGGCATCAAGAGCCAATTCCAGATTTACCAACAACATAGACGCCCTATTTTTTTGTCTAAAAATCACAATATATTCTTTGGGAAACATTCTGAAAAATTCATTATCGCAATCTATAAAAAGAATATGTGGTACGTTGCATTCCATTGTGAAAATGAAAATCCACTAGTTACATTGTCTCGAGTTAGTACTTTGTTAAAAAAACTAATGGGAAAACAGGTGGTTAGAATTTTGGAATAATATTCCAAAATATCAAAGTTTTCAGTCAAAATGAAGGAAATCTCACTAAAAGATTAGGGATCATTAAAAAAATGATAAAAAAATAATCGTAGTATTGACCTGCATCTGATAAATTTCGCAATGTCCACAAACAGTTAAGGACCAATCTGGCACTTGGATGATCGAGTAAAGAGCCAAGAACCTGAAGACCATCAGCCTCAACAATTGCGGGCTTATTTCTTGGGCAAACTGATAAAACCTAAAGTTAAAATTGTTTAAAAACTTTCTAATAGGCCTACAATAAGCAACATATAAAGAAGTCAAACAATATAGAGTTTGCAGAGATAGAATAGTTACGATAAAGGTTAAAAAATCATTAAAGAATTTAACTAAATCATTGATTATATGCGGACTGACTACGAAAATGGACAATGAATATTAAATATTACTGACTTTGAGTACACGGCTTGTGGTCCAAAGGAGTTTTTCGTAAGTATTCCTTCCCATAATGGCCACCAGAATTGGAGGACCACCACAACTGAGAATTATGTCTTTACTGTCTTGGTGACCATACGACAAAATCTAAATTTATTCGACTTAACTGGCAGTCAATTATGTATTACATATTAGTAAAAAAACTCTCGATCATTTCTATAAATTAGTCAAGTGGGGTTAGCCAACGAACTACAATGAGAGAATTGCTTTAGGATGTTGTGATAAAAGAATAAGTCTTAAGAAAATTAGGTTATTTTTAATGAAAAATTAACTAAATAACATGTTTACAAGCTGCTAAGATCAAAAAATTAATACAGTGACGTTGTTTATATATATATATATATATAAATCGAAAATAGTACTGAATTATAAGATGAGTTAATTAACAGGAGTAATTAAAATTCATGAACCATCTTTTAATATTGGATTCATAACTGGGAATAAACGAATAAGCAAACAATTTTAAAATTATAACTTGCGCATCTCTTTATCGCAGCCACAGCCAAAGAGGGAAGGGGCGGCCGCAACCTCCGCCCACCCCATAAATCCGTCCCTATATACATACATATATATATATATATATACATATATATATATATATATA
>CABFPE010000050.1:1976261-1997085 GCA_900660155.1 Hofstenia miamia | reverse complement strand
TATATATATATATGAACATATGCCATATGTATTTCTTAATGTTAATGAAGATATAAATGGCCTTAGAAAGCGAATGTATACATAGAGACAAATAAAACATACTTTGCTGCGAGATCTGAATCGTCTTGATAGTTGATAAGCCCTATCACTGCTTCTTTCAGCATCTGAGATGGCTCCGAAAGGCGCTGAACGGCTGTGGGGTTGGTGTTGTTAATTTGAGGCGCGGGGAATGTAGTGCCGTCGGCCAAAGTCTCGGGAAACATCGCAGCCCGAATTCGCTGCTGACGCGTTATTGTCAACTGCTCGTTCATTTCTTGTGCCTAAAGATAAATATTTACTACTACTTAACGTTTACTTCAATTGCTCAACACTCCTTACAAATGTTTGTAGTTTTGCTTCATTGAAATGTTATCAAAACATAATCGATCAACTTTAGCAAATTAACAACCAAAATTTTCCTATTTCCAAATTTACTCCAGTTGAACTACTTACGATAATAACTTCAATCAGAACCTATTATAGTAGTTGTACTTGATGACCAATTTCACTAAAATTCCCCCAAGTAAAGCAAAAGTTGTGGTCATTTAGGGAGGTCACGTGAATTTACGTATAATAAAATAACTTGAATAAGCCATTGAAATTAAAGCAATTCTATCACTTCAATCATTTAAGTTGAATGAGTGTTTTGCATTAGGCCTTTTTCCTTATGGGCAATTAAACAGTGAATTCTGTGACCTCTTCGTCAAAAAACATATCTTCTTCGTCATTTTTCTTTGAAGGCAACCTAACTATATCTGTGCTTCCACAAATAAAATTTTGCAAATAATAAATGGAATAGCTACATGCTATCAATTGAATACAGTTATATTTAGAAAAACAAGAAAGAACATAAACTAGAAAAGAACTCGCCGAGTGCAGAATCACGCTAAGAGTGCATTTTCTGCCCAGGGAAGAATCCAAAATTTTTTATTGGAGAGGATGTAGGGACATAGCCCAAAACACCTTTATAAAAGCATGGGTCACTCCAACATTTTACGAAAGAATGATATGATAGAGATATGTTCCTGAAAACTTTCTGATCTTGCATATTCCAATGGGAAATAGTTGGAAATTGCTAGTCACTAAATATTATAATGGATATAACGTAATGGGGAACAGAATAATAATAAAATTTATTAGTGTTTTGACTTCCTATATATCACGTTTATTCCATATGTCAATATTCACTCTAAAATCCACTATTAGATTTATTGATGCGGACATGTTTGCGATTTTTTCACAAATTGGCTGGTCTACCCGAATCAACCCTCGAAATATATTTCTGTCTCTCACTCATTCCTACAGAATCCTACTTCTTGGTTGACTCGAGACAATTTCTTATGGAAATTTCAAAATAATCCGCTCATAGTTATTCCACAAAGTTGCATTCAGACAAACCAACGTAATCAAAAACAACCTCGACGGACGTAATAACTAGCAGTTATATTTGAGATTTTAAATTTTGCAGAAAATGTATTATTCAATAAGGTTTGGCCTACTCAATTAAAAAATGACTAGACATTTTGGGTTTTTGTATATAAATAAGAGAAATATTAAAAATCACAAAAAAGTGTAACACAAAGATTTGTAATAAGATATAAAACCGTTATTAATATTACTTCAAAATGGCTGTGAGGCCTTTTTGAATTGCATTAAAATTAACCCAATACGTAACTTTGTAAACATCCTCAGTTGTCGATATGAGATTACATGTTATTTGTAGTACATAATGCAGAGAAGCTGCTCCGTCCTTTGAAATTCTCTTTCACAACACTTAAGCATACTTTCAAAGCTTTGATGCGAAGACGATTATAAAATTTATATGATGACTGACGCCAGCAATGAATCACAAAGAAAGAAAGAGTATAGTTGAATGAATCTCATTTTCGAGTTCTACTTGTAAAGATTGTTACGCTCAAACTTGCTCAAACTTATAGCAATCATAATGAATCAAGCCAAATTTCACTTTAAAACCACTATAAAAAATAAAGTAATTACACAGTATAACTAAAAAAGCTTGAATTGAAGATAAGCAAATGAACAAATTATTCTATACAAATAGGAAAATCGTATTTGACATTAAAGCAAACAGCATTTCTACTCATTGTACTTCACGCACAGTGGTAAAATGCTTTGCCATTCAGAACGGATTTTACTATTCAGTTTGAAAATAAATGAATAAATTGTAATATAAGCGTGGGAACAAAATTGAATAATTTAGTCATTTATTAAGTGCTCGCGTAGCAACTAACAGTGCGTCGACACCGTTTTGGACAATTGACCCTAGTCAATAAATTCCTCTTTAGGTAGTTTTTCATTTAAGTTCGTGGCCTTAACTTGAAAAGTAGTTTGATTTCTATCAATAAAAAGAATAAAGTTTAACCTAATATCAAGCTAAAAATATTGGTAAGGCATCATGATTTCTAAGATAAGATTTTTTTAAAAATTGCTACTTTATTGCAAATAAATCGAAACAAGCTTCATTTTTGTCACTGAGAATTAAAAATTTTCAATTTAGTAATTCACTAAAATTTAATAAAATAAATTAACAAAAAGATTTAAATATATGGCTTATATTAAAAAATTCTTGTGACTAAAAAAACTTACTTGATCTATTGTATATCCTGGCTGCCAATCTTCCACAGCGTCTTTGCTAGAAATCGAATGGCCACCAGTGGACTGACCACTGTTTATTCCTGAATCCACTAAGTAATTCTGCTGTTGCCATGCCATGGTGGCAGACTTGTGATTTACATCTGTATCTGGTGCTGCGGAGTATGCCTGTGAGCCTAAAAACCGAGCGCTAACCACAAAGTTAAAGGACATGACAGCAATCCGCGTAATATTAAATTATAACGTTAATTCAACGACAAGTAGCAATTAGGCCGGCGACCAATAAGCGCCTGTCATTAATTAACCAATCGCGGGTGATTTAGCCACGACATCCGCAGTTTTATACAAAATCATTGATTTGTGATTCACGAAATTAATAATTTGCATATCAATGAAATGGTTATTTGATAACGAGTTCTATTAAAATGCGCTGCACGTGAGCCAACATTCAAACATTTAGCGACATTACACAATTTGTCTTTCCAATTTCAGTTTTAAAAATAACTCTAGAAAATAGGAAATTGAATTCAATAAAGTTCTAACTATGCTTTAGTTTCCATTGATATGCTTACAAACAAATAACTGTTTTTACAGTGATATGAAGGGATGGGTAATACATTATTTATTGGAAAATTATTACAATAAATATAATAAAATAATTCAGTTTTAGTGATTTAAAATAAAAATAAATTATTTTTTGCCTGTAATAATTTTTATCAAATTTTATTAAAGAACAATATGAACACAGGGAGGGTGGGAAAAATGTTTTATTTACAAAAAACTGTTAAAAGGCTAAAAAAAATTTAAATGTTTAAGAGAATGTTTTTTTGCTCTTAGACGGAACCACCCCTTAAGTTACTAAAATTTTGCTGAAAGATAGTAGCAAACATTGAATTATGATAAACTTCCCTTTCATACGTGTAATTTTCTAGGGAGAAAGTGCTGAACAAATCCCAAAAATGATTTTCTATACCAATTTGAAAAATAACCTTTAAAAAACATTGCGAAAACATGCTTAAAACAGCCCCTGTGCAAGAAATCAATTGTTTACCATTTATGAGGTCATAAAATTCTAAAATAGAAGACAATAAAAAACTGCTATATCAAAAGGTGTAAGTTGAAATGATTCCAGATGAGTTATTTATATACAACAAGTATCACGAAATTGAAACGAATCTCGAGAAGAATGGATTCTGCCTTGCATTTCTTCAGTAAAGATCAAGTTTGTCCATATTTCCACAAATTTGAAATTTATAATTCGAAAGTAAACTTTATAAACATTATTGAAACTCTTCGTTGATAATAGCACTTAAATTATCATCACAGCATAAAAAATAGCATAAACTAAAAAATCAGAATTAAAAAATTTAACAATTATGAGACAGAAATGTACTTTAAAATTTGCCTTGATCCTATTTCTTCGTACGGCCCATCCTGTAATTAATGAATGATCAAATGCACACGTTTTTATGAATAATATATTGAATAATATATTGCCTAATTGTTGAATTAATAATCAACAATAGCCTAATTATATTCATAGGCAAATGCTACCAAATAATAGATGACGCATTTGGTCTCCGATAAAAAGCCTGACTTAGATCCAAAGGTTAATGGACCTAGCGTCTATCTTTGGCTCAAGTCTACTTAATATAGAGAATTATGAAAAGAAAATACTGAATAATTAATGTAAATGTTCCCTAATTATGGTCTACGGTCAAATGAAAATAGGAAAACGTCACAAGCACAACAAGCACACAGGCAAACTCACTGCAACTGGGTCCATTACTAATTTATTTGTGGAAAGTTTCTTTCGCAACAAACTCACAGGTGAAGGATGCTCTTATGCATAGGAGTTAATATTACTATAGCGAATTCCTCATATGAGAGTTTCGTATGTGTAGAAATTAATCAAAATCATACTTTGAAAATAAAATCTAACTGAATTTAAACAAGAAATTCATTCACACATTTAGTGTGTCAAGATGATGTATTTGCCAAATAGCAAATGAATTTACAAGGTACGAATCAAGTTTGATTAAAGCAATGATGATGTGTGTAGTAGAGTACTCTACGTAATGTCTCGATTACACTTAATAAAAATTTTTTATTTGCAAATTTTAGGGCATTTCCAACTTCAGTAACTACACTACCCAAACAAAAATCTCAAATATTCTAGGTCTAGTTTGACATAGTCACAGATGTATGTATCCAAATTTTTAACACCCCTCATAACAATGGCTGATAAACTCATTGAAATATTCGGTTCCTTGACTCGTCCTAAGGTAAACATGGAATAAATGTAGAAAAATATTGTCTATACTCTAAAATATATATAAAATCCATTGTGTTTGTAATTAATCTTGACCAATGTAAACTTCGGGAGAAACGAGATTGTTACTTATAATTTGGGACTGGCTTTTTACCTCATAAGGACATTGAGTTGGACGGGCTGGGGCTTAAACAGTTTTCTTAAGAGTGAGCTAACCTTGAGCAACTCTAGAAGGAAATAGGTAGGATTTTTTATTCCTAGCCCGTTCGAGAAATCATTATGGTGATCAGTTAACCAGAGAGTAAACGAGTCGAAATATTTGGTTCACGACACGGCCCTTAGCAGTGGATCCTCCGCAAAGTTAGGTTGTAAAATGCCATAAAATGTCTTAAGTGGAGGGCATTCTAAAAATTTTCGAAATTTTCATTATTTGAAAATGTCTATAAAATAACAACTTACGCATATTTCTAGATATAAAAACCATAAATATTTTATTAAGGAATTTTCATGATCTTATAATTTATTTCAGCATAAATAGAAAGGATTTGAATTTTATAAAAATGATTTTTGCATTACAAGGAACTAAATGCCCCATAATGTGCCCATTTGTAAATCTGTGATTTTTATGACAAAATCTGTAACCGGCTCGTTTTTGCATAGATACCTTTCTTCTTCATACCCAAATGCAATATTAAGACATATCCTAAGTGTTTCAACAAAAACCACCATATTCCCTTCAGACATACACATTATTTGGGAGTGCAAAGAATATTTATATGGCGGCTCAGCATTGCTAGCCTCCATTGTTTCTGATGATATTAAGAAATTTTTTCTATTGTTAATATTTTCATTGAAATTGACTGTGCAAATTTGTACACATTGTGACCCAATCATGTAATTTAATGACTTAATTTTGTTTGAAAACATTTTATTTAGAGTGTTTAAGAATTATGACATTGAAATCATGCAAAAACTTGTTTCCTGTGAAGCTATTTTATGATTTGTGAATAACTCAAATTCAGCTGGTTTCACCATATTCTCAATTTTGTGGAATGCTAATTTTTACAAGGTTGCTTCATTACTAAATTATGCCAATACTTAGACCAAATAAATTTTAAGATAACAAAAAAGTAGCTCAATTNTTTTCTTAAGAGTGAGCTAACCTTGAGCAACTCTAGAAGGAAATAGGTAGGATTTTTTATTCCTAGCCCGTTCGAGAAATCATTATGGTGATCAGTTAACCAGAGAGTAAACGAGTCGAAATATTTGGTTCACGACACGGCCCTTAGCAGTGGATCCTCCGCAAAGTTAGGTTGTAAAATGCCATAAAATGTCTTAAGTGGAGGGCATTCTAAAAATTTTCGAAATTTTCATTATTTGAAAATGTCTATAAAATAACAACTTACGCATATTTCTAGATATAAAAACCATAAATATTTTATTAAGGAATTTTCATGATCTTATAATTTATTTCAGCATAAATAGAAAGGATTTGAATTTTATAAAAATGATTTTTGCATTACAAGGAACTAAATGCCCCATAATGTGCCCATTTGTAAATCTGTGATTTTTATGACAAAATCTGTAACCGGCTCGTTTTTGCATAGATACCTTTCTTCTTCATACCCAAATGCAATATTAAGACATATCCTAAGTGTTTCAACAAAAACCACCATATTCCCTTCAGACATACACATTATTTGGGAGTGCAAAGAATATTTATATGGCGGCTCAGCATTGCTAGCCTCCATTGTTTCTGATGATATTAAGAAATTTTTTCTATTGTTAATATTTTCATTGAAATTGACTGTGCAAATTTGTACACATTGTGACCCAATCATGTAATTTAATGACTTAATTTTGTTTGAAAACATTTTATTTAGAGTGTTTAAGAATTATGACATTGAAATCATGCAAAAACTTGTTTCCTGTGAAGCTATTTTATGATTTGTGAATAACTCAAATTCAGCTGGTTTCACCATATTCTCAATTTTGTGGAATGCTAATTTTTACAAGGTTGCTTCATTACTAAATTATGCCAATACTTAGACCAAATAAATTTTAAGATAACAAAAAAGTAGCTCAATTTAATAAACAAAGGTATTCAAGGTTGAATACAAATGCATATCTCATTAAATATCAAGTTTCTACATGTGCGCAATTGTACACATTGTGTCTGAAGGGTGTATCTTAGACTATAAACAAAAATATTCCAAGATTTCATCTAAAAATATTTAAGTAGGATCTGACGCCCTACGGTTCGGTACACTAAACATTAGTTTGGGAGCTGATTACAGTTCTGCAACTTTTTCAAAACATATGTGCTTTACAATGATACCCATTACTATTAAGCAATATATCCCCATCAGCTATAGAGTTACTTGTGTTGGCGACAAAGAGATTAATGGCTTAGCAAATAACTGATCTATTAATCGATCAATACCGACAGTTCTTACAAAATTTGTAATAAACAATTCAAAGTAGAATAAACAAAGGAGTTTTATTAAAACAATTCATAGAAATACGACCAATCAAAGTTTAAACTAAATACACTGCTTAAATGAAGTCAAAAGCAGACATTCTGGAATACTTTGCATGGACAATTGATTCATTCTGGTTTCTATTAAGATTCCTTTCTGTTGCGCGGCACTTAAAAGACCACGAAAAGTTTTCTGACGTGCTGTTGAGTAAATAAAAGGAAAGTGTAATTACATGTATCGGCAATCTTTTCCATCATCCAGCAATGCATACGGTCTAGTGCTTAAACCCGAGTTTAAACGAATTTGCAAAAAAACAAATATTAGGAGCAGAAACACATTAAATATAAATGTGAACCCTAATCTGAATGGCGTAACTTTAACATTACAAACTTATTTTCTGCATACTCAAATGATCTTCTTCAAACCTATTAAAAAACTTGGAATTTTTTTATATTGACGTTATATTTTATATATTTTATATTGACATAGTGAGTAGTGACTTTGCGCGAATGTTGAAAATAGGAACTAAAGTGCCTTGCTGTGTTGAAATATCTGTAAAAATTAACTCTTTCCTCTTAAAATTCTGGTTTTTCAAGTAAGGTTTAAATTCTCTGCGTACCCAATGTTCAGGCAATCAAGAGGCCTAAAGTAAGGTGCTGCAGCACCGTCTATCCTCATGGGATATATTGGACACAGTTTGAAGAGATTGGGATATGGGAGCAAAAAACAAGGTGACTTTAAGCTAAAACGAAGGATCTGGGACCATAGATTTCAGAATATTAGTCATAATTTTTGGTCAAAATAGAAGTTATGCTGTGGGACAATGAGACCTAGGGACCAGAAAATTCATAGGACTGGATGGTACGACTGAATGGGACTGGACCCAAAAAAATCCTAGTCCCCATGTACTTTAGTCTAAAGCCCATGGGAGCAGCAATTAATCCGAACAAATACTTTCTCTGTAAAGAAACTGTTGAAGTTTCATTAAGGCTCGTCGTGATTAAACACAGAGGTCGTTGCGCAGCAGGGGATCCGTACTCGGGACGAATTTCAAAATATTAAGGAGAAGACATTTCTATATCCCGTGGTTGAGTCGGTGTTTTGAATATCATTGTTGCTTTGTGAGTTATGAGTGCTTAATTATTTTTTTAGGAAATTATTGCAGATTTTCTAAACTCTCCAAAATAGACTATCAAATTGCACAAAATCAAATAACTGACTAAGTTGAAATTATATTTCATTTTGTATGAATATTGATGATGTGATATCAATTTTAGCAAATACTCAAAAATGATAAAGGCTAAATATCAATGAAAGGGAAATCTGCATTTTTATTTCTGTGATTTTAAACATTTATATGCAGCATTACGATTTACTTGAAGAGTTGTTCAAAAAATTTAGGTAAAAATTGCTCATCTCGACCAATTTTAGGCTTAGACTTATGATAGAATTACGGAAAACAACTTCGGCTCAAACAACCTCTGAACAACCCTTGTTCATGAACATCAAGGACAAGATATACACGTTTATATTCATGGAAGGTGTAAAAAAAGAATAAAAAATACATGATGTATTACTAAAAATGATGGTCAGATGAATATGAATGCACTCCCATTTTGCATTAATTTTTTGAAATTTGCATTAATTACGAAATCTACTCGGAATTAAATCCCCGAATTTGTTGGTTAGAAATTTGTTTTCTATTACAGCAGTAGTAATGCTCTTCAAAATATTTAAGTTTACTCCTAAAACAGCACGCGCCTAATATTTACGTGAAAATACTGGATGGGGGCACTAATGAATATTGTGATAAGCATGGGCAATGCATCGACTAATCGAATCGAAATCGTTTAGGATGTTAATAATCGAATCGAATCCACTGTCGATTCACAATAGAATTATGCTAGTATACTAACACATATCCCCGTTTTAGAAGAAAATGAATCAACCAATCATGAAAAAAACTGCAGTAATCACTAAGGCGTGGAAAAGTGAATAAAGCCAAAATGGTTTTTCGGGTAACAACACACTTGAAAGATTTGATTAGATATGAAAAATGTGAATTTTGCAAACACTTAGTATGGGTGTAAGGTCAAAAAACATTAAAATATTTTGTTAGGTCAAAATGTCGTTTTTAGATCAACAGTTGATTTCAAATCAAACTAAAAGTTCTAATGTCATTTTTGAAAAATATTTTTTTCCGCTCAGAGAAGTTTTGTTAAAATATCGCCCTTTTGCTGTTGAAAGCCAAATATATTTGGTAGGATGTAAGCAGTACTTTATAAAGAGTTTTGCATACTGGTCTTGGAGGAAATACATTCACAATGGTCAGACAAACACTCAACTCTGAAACTGTTTATAGTCTTATGTTTATAAGAACAACGAGGAAATAAATGTTTAAAGCAATAATCGAATCAATAATTGATTTTTTAAATACTAATCGAATCGATTTCTAAAAGCTCGCATCGCCAAGGTTTATTATGAACCCTTAACCTAGACATGAAAAACAGTACTATCTTAAATACACTAAATTTTGAAGAAATATGTTTTGCAATTAGGAAGAGAACAACATTAGCAGGTAGCGCGAACGCTACACCAGCACAGCTTAAGAATAATATAAAATCCTATAGTAGTACAAGCGCAGTGAAATTCTAAATGTAAATGTTGAATTTAAGTTTAAGTGCAAAACCGCCAAGTGCCTTTGTTGACAAGAATGATTCTCCATTTATAGTAGTTTGATACACATAGAGCTTGCACTCTACCCTGACCAAGATGTATGACACGTTGCTAACAACCAATTTAGTCGACAAATTTCCTCGCTCTTCTTAGTTAAGATTCACTGTTACTTCAGTTCGCGATAAATTAAGCAAAAAACGAAATCGTCGTGGATGTGAAGTATGTGTCGAAAATGTATTTGTCAAATAGAAAAAAAATCAATTTTTACAAGTGATCATTTAGTTAGAAAATAAATTCAAAATGCATTTCATCAGAAAAGAATACAATTGCTCAAGGAAATATTCGCACGTTTACTCTTTTATAATTTAATATTTACCAGGGCTGACACGAGCAGTGATAGGAAAGCAATTGTTAATAATTTGATTTTTTAATAGAAAAAATTAGGCAAATAATGGTGCACTGAAGTGACGTAATACATAACGTATTTCAGTAAACCGCGTAAATAAGTTGATCACGTTTGAGCGACAACAAGCACCTGGTTGAAAGTACAAAAAATCTTATAGAACTTCTAACATTTGCAGTCGTGATGGTATGCAAGAGTTTTATAAGAAGTCTCAAACAGGCGCGCAATTAGAGGGTCTTGTGGATCCGAACTAATGTGAAAAATTGCGAAAGATTCAAAATTCTAAATAAATCAGCCAATTGCTTCAGAATTTGAAAATGGTTATTAACGGACAATATATATTATAAAAAGCTTAGAGTTTTCCATGCATTGATATTGGAGGTTGAGTGCATCCTTTGCATAGGAAACAGTTTAAACAAAGTAATAATATTGAAGCATTACGATATTTTAGAATTTAATCAAACGAAAGTATATTTTGATTTATAAAAAATGTTTATTTTGCCACCTGAAAATAATCCTAAAGTGTCAGCATCAGTTCGCGAAAAAAAATTGCATTGCGAAGGAGAAACTTTCGTAAAGCCGTACTATACATCCCTCAAATTTCATAACAAAACACTGTTTTGGTATTATCGTGATGGTCTTACTTTTTAGTTCGTAGCTCCCTGAGAGTGAAAAACGAGAAGTCGAATTTGTTGACAAAAAGTCCCAGAACCGGGGGTGGGGTTATAATTCAGTTCTAACTTGAGCAAAAGAAGTATTAAAATTAACTTTGGTATGAAGAAGAATATAATTAACTAAGGGTATTATCCTTCTAAAGAAAAATTGAAGTATTTTGACTGACATGCTAGATCAAAGATTAGACCTTTGACTACTTACAAAATTGCATGCCTGAAATAAGGCAATTTTTGAATTGGGCTTTGGTTGAATTGTTGAGAATTTACAAATTTTTCATTGGTGTTAAAGATTCACTCAACATACCAATATAAATCTCTGCAGGTACATTTTTATTGGAATTGTCAAAATTTTGGTTTCCATTATTTTGATATGACATGATTTTTAATAAGCTACGTGATTTGTATATTTGTATATATTCATTAGCTTGTAAGCAGAGAATATATAAGAACTGTCGAGCATTAGATAAATTTATTAACAAATTATTACATAGATGGCGTTGTAAGAATATTTGTATAAATTGAAAATTCATTTACTATTCAGTTGACTTAACTAATCTAATACTCTGGCGCCTGACCAAATAGAACTTAATTTCGAAACATTCAAATAACTTAAAACCATTTAAATGCAACTAGGAAAGATCTTGTTGATTTCTTATTCGATTTTACAAAACATTCAAATAACTAATATTGAGAGGTTTCAAAATTACCCGGCTAATCGATGGCAAAATCAAAACAAATTTAAGCCTAATCTGGCAAGGTATATCCATTAGGGATAAAATCGGTTTTGACCACATTTTCAAAAATTAAGAAATTTGGAAATCCTTGAATATTGATAGATCTATGGGCAAATGTGTTCTCCTGATATAGTGAACATTTGTGATAAAATTATTCGTGTACTTGAACCACATGAAAATTTTTTAATGAAAAATCCTACTTTGCAGAAGCATTCAAATTACATCTCTAATGTTCAGATAACAAAACTCAACTGTTTTCTTTTCTGTACATAGACCAGGTGGGCTGTGCGCAAAGCCAGACGTCATCGTGTGGTGCTTTCAAATTTTAGATGCTATGAGAATGCAATTTTTTTAATAGCACCCATCAGAGATTGTAAAAAATTATTGGGTTACTTAGTGATAATAATACACTGATGATTGTGCGTGCATTTGCGAGTTTGCGATTCGAAATGAATGGTGTAATTGCTTTTTAGGATTCATCGTCTGAGAAGTAGCAATAGAAAATTTATTGCAAGAAACTACAAAACACACAGAACTAGAATCCGGGAAATTAAATCTATTCAAATGCAAAAACAGAATTAATTGCGTTGTTTGCATAAAGCGGCATACGCTTTGTGTCATTAATATTCTGTATTTTCAATAATAAATTAGAAATCCAAATTGATTCAGCAGAATCAGTAACGTTGCTTTTAATCGCATCGCATTACGATGTTTGATAGTAGAGTCTTGAGGAACCGAATAGTTTTCAATATGCGACAAAGGTTTGATACATATAGCTAGTTAGCGGTTTTGCATTGAGAAATATTTTGCAAGCCAAATTCAAGGAATATTCAGGAAGAGGAGAGGAAATTTTTTAAAATACTATACAATAATATGTAGAATTCCAAAACTCTAAGAGGGCTGGAAATTGTAAAACCATTCAAGTCGATCATGATGAGCTGTCGGGTGCTTATACGAAAGATGAAATAGAACCGGATCTCGGGTCAGATCGGACATCACTGTTGTCAAAACTTCGGTCTGCTTCGGATCAAAAAGTTTTCAAAAAAAATGTATATGCATACATTTTATAGATTTAATATCATTTAAAGCCTGTTAATAATCTCAATCTAAACACTTGAAATATTGTATTTGTAAGTGAAAAAACAATGATATTTACTGTTGAAACAATTAAATTCGGATCAGTTTAGGACAAAAATTAATAATTTTTAAGAATTGGGATCGGCTGCGGATCGGATCTCTCAATATTCAATTAAGCAAATTTAGTATAATTCAAAATGGTATGCAAAAAAAATTAGGCATATATCAGGATTGAATCATTTTGTTGATTATTTGACTTAGTATTTCTAGCAAATGAGATTCTAAAAACATCAAACTTTCGCTTTATAGGGCAACATAATTTAAAACTTAAAAACTATATATTACACCATGTGATGGGTGCAGGAATTTTTGAATTCGTATTATCTAAGCAAAGCCGAAACTAAGAAAGCGAGAGAAGGACCAATCAAAAAATATATGTTATAGTGTAAAATGCTATTAAGCTTCTTTATTGAAATTTCTACTCCGCATTTTGTCGCAGGCGTTTGAAAATCTTCATTCGTCTCTCATTCTTCATTTAGTATGATATGTATGGTTCTACATAAATTAATCTAAACATATAAGTGCAAAATAGTTAGTTCAAATTCAGTTGAGTGGAAATTTGCGCAGATTGCAGAAATATGCGTGCTTTAGAATTTATCATATAGGTCTATTGTACTTAGGTTAATGCACATGTACTTCAATACTTAAAATCTTTGCTTTAGATTTATTTGAAGAAATTTCTAGTCCTTCCCAAAAGTAATTTCTGTCTGCGCTACTGAGCTCATATTTGCAGTTGTAGCAGGCGTTAGACCTTTTGAAAAAATCTATAGTCTTTGAGAAAAATAAATCAATCATTGTCTCGTCAATCAAATGTCCTCGACTGACTGAGATTGCGAAAGCGCGAGTGCAAAAATTATTCCAGAATGAACATCTGCTTTCTGGTATTGACGAAACTGTTTTTAAGTGACGGAACATACCAGCATATACTAGACTAGAGTGAACAATAAATAACCCAGAAACCACTCATATTTACATATTCATAATACTGAATATCCACGCGTTTCATATTATCTCTAGAACGGTAGACTATCAAAATACATATTATATGTACACATGTTGACACAATTGACCTTGAATAAAAAACCATCTCTGACTGAAGGGGTTTACTTACAAATCATTGCCACTTACTGTTGACATTCAGATAAAGCAAAGGACACACACATTTAGAAAACACGGCACATGTAGATCAAGTAAATTTAAGCTTTGAACAAACATAGATTGACCTTGATTGACTAAACACTTTTCGTGGATGATTATTGGTTGGTGTTGTTCCCACACAGCTGGTTAGAATGCTGGGCACAATATAAAAATTTCTAAAGTTTTGTGAATTGGCAATAAGACTTCCATGTAGGAATTCAAATGTCTTCATACACTATAAGGCAGCTAAGATTGAACATAGAAGCAATAAAGCATACTGAATTAATTTACAGCTTAAGACATTGCTATAGTAGTCAGTGCATCATCGAAATAAAGTACGTTCCTGTGTTCAAAGTTGCAGAAATAAAGTTTGACTAGAAGAATTAATTATTCACAAGACGAAATGTATAATTAGCTGTATTTCGTGTTAACTTTTCGTTTCTACTTTGTAATCATTTGTTTCTAAAGATACTTCAATAGCAAATGTATAATGTGTCTTCAAAACCAAGTTTAGAAAGGCTACCGTCCCTAACTTATTGAACCAAGATGCTAGCTGAAAAATTTAATTAAAAAGTTTCCCTTTTTCTGAAAATTAAAAATAGTTTTTAAACAAAAATCTGGACTGCGGTGAAGCAAGCAATTAAATAGTAAACTTTGAATCTTCGTTTTCTTAAAATCGTTAAAATTTCAGAGGGAATTCTGTAAAGAATAATTTTCTAAAATACACATTAAAATTTTCCATTTCGCTATATAGCATTGCAATACATTATTCAAAACAAGCCACTCAGAAAATGGACAGATATTACACAAGCTTAAGGCATTATGAGAGGACAGCATTTTATTAGGCTGTGATGCAAAAGTTCACAGTGGTCTAAAACCAATAGCATACAATACATATATTAACTTAGTACTAATATTTTGATATCCAGCCATTATTGTATTAAATTCCACAAAGTTAAAGAGCATAAGAGGAAAGCTTAACATGGAATAATGTAAACCGACAGGCAAATATTTCATTTGGATGAGCCAGTGTAGCTACTGCTTCGATTCAGCTACCGGCCAGAAGGTCAGAAAACACTAGATCCTTCATTTATAAAAACTCACATTTTGATTACATGTAACTAAAAAATAACACAAAAAATTTAGAAAATCCTGAAACATTAGTTATCCGTGTACATGTACAGATACATTGATAGCATGTAGTGTTCTGCGGCCAAGGCATTTTGGGCGTAGCTGGCCGTTAGCCGTAATGCTTTGGCCGTAACTTTTTACTATAGTCGGTGCTTTTCAGTCGGTGTAATGTTCAATGAAACAATTAAAAGATATCCATAGTTTGAACAATTACTTACAGAAAATCATAAAAACGGCTGCTTTAAAAACATCAACAGAAATAAAATGCATGAAAAATTGTAATGTTAAAAAATTTTTAAACGAGCGGATAACTAAAAGTTCATTAACATGTGCTGCACTGGGACGATTTCTTTTATCAGTAATAGTGTTTCCGCATCCACTAAACACTCTTTCACATCAATTTTGTGTTGCTGGTGCAGCATGTAAATGTCTGCAACGACGGCCAAACTGGGGTAGTTGATGTGACCTTCTGATTTCCAATAATTAATTAATGTAGCGTCATGAGCACACTTCACTAGTTTTGAGCCCTGGTATGTAAATATTAATACAAATTCATCATTCTACGATACAATTTTTTGTAATTCTCTGTTGGAAAGGGCGCCGGGAGCGCATTGAGGTGTGATCTCACACCCCTCCCCTTCCTACGTTTCGGTATTCTCAGTATTGCAATGCATGCTGTGTACTTCTTAACAATCCATAAAATATGTATGTGATGGTCATATACATGCATATACAATATCATCACTTTATTATTAGAAACAACGTGTAATCAATTGCAAGTTAGTATTTTCATGTATAAATTTAGCCGGTATTTTGGCCGTGAAACAAAATCTTTGGCCGCAGGCGGCCGTTTACAGCCGGCTAACAGCCAAACCATGGCCACCGCCGCAGAACACTAAAAGAAAGTTGAAATTTGGTTGGGTGAGCACACACAGCCCCTTTAAACTCTAGGGAAAATTTGGATCTCAATGTAAGTAAATGCTTCAATGATAAATCAAGTTAACTACAAAGATCATATCAACCTGATATTTATTGTATAATAATATTTTTGAAACTTCTGATATTTTTTAAAAATAATATGCGGAATATTTGTTATATCAATCAAACCGTTTTGAGACCAGTTGATAAATGTCGTTCGATACATGGGAGACTATTATAATAAAAGAGGCTTCAAAGTTACACAGCCAAAACGAATGAGACTTTTCTAAATGTGGAATTTTACTGAAATAACCTAATCAGTAATTTTATCACAAAGCAACTTCGAGTTTTTGCATTGTACTGTATTTAAAAAATCTATATCTCTAAACGTATTTATTTATGCACATCTTCATGTAGGATGTTAGTTATTATTTTCTAAGGAAGGACCAAGGCACACTTAAAGTGGGCATAAGGTCACACTGTATAACTCCCGTTAATGGTATATTTTTGAAAAGCTTTCCTCATACATTGTATATGTGAGTCTAACAGTGGTTGACTAATCAAATTAGAACAGCATAAAGAGCAACGCAGTGAGTATGGTTAATTTTGACTTTTTAAAAACAGCGAAAATAATTTGCGCGGGTATTGCTAAATAAAGTGTAATGAATTGGCTTGACAGAAGAAAGAGGTGCGACTCTAAGATAATTTTAGCAAATGATATAAATCAATAGACACAAATTTTAAGAACTGTGTAATATAATGAAAATATATTGCAAGTGTGAAACAGGTGTTTACGAAATACCTGCCAGCAGTTTTCGTTTGTGCCAACAGCGGTAAAGAACTGTTGGATAGCACAACACAGAGCGTGTCAATTCAATTTGAAACAAGGAGAGATATGTAAAACAATTGGCCAGAAACATTCATTGGTTTAAGTATATAATATAACTTGCTAATCATACTGAACATGATATATATATATATATATATATATAAATCATGTTCAGCATGATTAGCAAGTTTCTCATTTTTAAATTAGAGATAAGCGGTAACATGCGACAACCGCGGTTGAATGACTCGAATATGTTAACTCTGGTAGTTGAGAAATTACAAAACTAATATATAGTATTTTGATGAAAAAATTGATCGATAACAAACACTTAAAGATTTCATTGTCAAAGCACGCGATACAATCGACTGCAACATCCTTGTCATTTTTTCGGCCTAACCTAGTGGTAGCTTAACAGGGCGGATACAAAAAATTTTAACCGGGCACATTTCTAGCTTCAAAATATTTGGCAAATAATATCGCCTATTGGCCTCAATCACACTTGTCAACGAGCCGACATTTCCAAGCTCGGCTCGGCTGGTTTAAATTTTCTGTAAGTTCGGCTTGGCTCGACTCGCCAGGTAAAATCTTTGAATGAGGCTCGTTTTAGCTCGGTATTTTTTTAAAAATATTGTGCTCAAAGAATTTTTTACAAAGCTCTTCCTATTATTTAATAAACATTTCTTAAATAAGATTATAGGAAAGGCATACTGACTGCAAAAAATAACAAAATCTCCATAATCAAATTAACAAGCAGAACTATAAACTTGCTTTGCCTAAAATAGGCTCGTTTCGGGCTCGTTGTATATAAAATACTGTGCTCAAGCTCGGCTCGGCTCGTTGACAAGTCTGGCCTCAATTGCTCAAAAGACTCTAAATGTAACGCAAACACTGCCTTAATTACTACATTGAAAGACTATTAAAATATTGAAGGGTGAGTATTATTTGCGCGGATATCATGCAGCAATATCACAATTGAAATGAGAATGAATGGGAATTTGGTAAAATACCTTAGCAGTAAAATTTGCAATAAGAACATAAATGATTTAAAACGTTCTTTTGAACTCAAACGATCCAACCGTGTGTATTTAAAATTTAATCTCTGAAAGTCTGAGACATTTAGTATAAAATTTGATTCTCGGCTGTTCTGCGCAATTTATGGCAACAGATGTGTAATATACACTGTAAATTGCCTAAAAATACTACCGTGTACTATAGTGACCATGTGAAGGGACATGGAGTCGTTTCCACCATCCGTGTCTCTACTCCCATCCGCCAGGTATTCCAAAGCAATATAAACTCAAATTTACGCCTTAAGATCAATAAATCATGCTGCGACGGAAACACTTAAAGATAACTGTAATGGCCGCTGATAACGGGACATCTAACAGCATAAACGAGTGTAGAAATTTATTTCAACTCCAAACATTAACATCGCTACAATATTACGAATGTTCATAAATTTAATAAGTCTAATGACATCTGGAGCAATTGCGAAACAAATTCGGAAATACCAATTTAAGGAAATTGGAAACGGGTTTGCAAGGCAATAAGAGAAGGTTGACATTAGGAGCGCACAGTAATGAAAATTTAGCCAAATAGACATTTTAAAAGTCTATTTCAACTCTTCCCCCAGAATGCTATATCAATCGGCTACTGTATCAAACTACATTACAAAAACTAACTTAAAGGCTTTTTACTTAAAAATAGTTTGAAAAATTAATGTATTGTATTTAATGACTGAATTGAAGCTATTAAAAAAGGCTGCTTGAAAATTCAAGAAAAAATTTTGTAAATTAACCCATTTCATACTACAGTAACATTTTTTAATTCAAATTTTCAAAATTGATTTATGCAAACTTATAAACAGTTGATTACCATTATGTATTTCATTTCTAATTACTATTCGAAAAAAAATTTGCGGAGAAATTTCCAGAAATCTTGAAATAATTTTCCAGTTTCATGATAGATAAGGATCTAAAATTAATAATTTTAAAAGAATAAATATTGAGTCACGCATCTGAAAGTTGGATAACCTCATCATAAACAACCTATGAATGAAAATTTCTCTTTAAAAAGAGCCGCCAAAATACATTCAGTATACTCAGAAAATGTATCAAGACTGAATTTGCACCCAGGTATCGAATACTAGTTGTCTTACACATTTACAATTCTCACGTATCTTTGTAACCTGTAAACTGCAATACTAGAAGCAATGAGAATCTATTCTTAGCACCCACAACTGGTTACTATTGCGAATGGAATAAACAAGGTGAATTTTAACAATTGATTTGCTGTAATGCTCAGGATTTAGAAAAAAGTCTTAAACCAATATATTAACCGGTTTTTTTAAAACGTGTAATTTATTGAGTAAATTGTAAAATTAGGAATAGCAATATCTTAACATTGCTAAGAAAGCCAACTAGCAAAATTCTTCAAAATCAAAGGCATTAAAAATTGTATATTAAATTAAATAAACATTGATGGCAACTGCTTTTTTCTCTTTTCAGACAGTGTTCCAATATATTCCAATGAAATAAACAACTGACGTCGTAAAATGCTAACAAAGAGTTTTCCAAACAAAACTTGAAACCAACTTTAGTTTCTCAAGTAATCATTAATGTTATGTTAAAAAACAAAAGAGTTTTCTTAGCATGGAAACCATGCTTGCTTTCTCATATAGCAAATGTTTATTTATAAGTCTGTATTACTAATATATACATAAATTCATAATTAACAATGCACTTATGACGTCTGCAACATTGACGTAGAGAAATTGCCTGGAAGTTGAAAACCTGCATGTGAGCTTCATGGATAATTAATATGCACGATTTAATACGAAGGAAATGTGTAAATAAAGATCTGACTGTAATATACAAATACAAACATAATGCAAAGAATATATTGAATATGATTTTGGTTTGTATCAGAGGCGACATCCAGTTACAACAATTATAACCGGATCCTATAAAAAATCATAGAAAAATCGCGAAGTGACTGATATATTTTCAAAAAATAGCATTAAATCATAATTACATATTAATTCTACTGCAAATACAATAATTTAATATACACTATTAATCTTCCAATAAAATTCGTTTTTCAACAGATATCAACAATAAATTGACATGGTACAATACCCTATACCCGTGCCCAGGGCTTCCTGAAACTTGGCGTTTTTGTAGCATAATATATGTAGTTGGCCTACCGAACCATGTAAATGATACCATTTAGCTGATTTTAAGTTATGAAAAATATTCTTAAGTACGCCATTTATATAGAACACAAGATACTGTAATGTTTAAATATATAGAGTACTTTTACACTATTTCCCATCATCCAATACTCCAGTTTTCTATGAAATTCAACCATTCAACTGTAGAATTCTTTTCCTTTAATATCTGAATTGTAAATAAAATCAGACTTCAAAAGCAAATATTACTTTGAAAAAATAAGTTTTATGTGACTAAATTTATGGCGCATTTTCGTCTGTCTACATTACAATTGCTAAACCTTGATTAGCAAAAATGTATCAACTTTAAAATTTTTCAATAATTGACTTCCGCTTTAACACCAAAAACATTGCATGTTCATGTATTATATCGATGGAAATTGAAAAGACATGTAGAGCAATACTTAACTCATTTTCACAAAAATTTATTAAAATCCAAACACAGGTAATGTTTGGAGTTACCAATTAATAATGCTTCAATTTAGCTTATAAGGATGATTAGGACGCTATTGAATCTGAGTTTCAATGCCATATATATATATATATATATAT
>CABFPE010000050.1:1948045-1976179 GCA_900660155.1 Hofstenia miamia | reverse complement strand
TATATATATATATATATATATATGGAATCAGTATTTAATCATGATAGACCAAATTGAGAAGTTACTTGGTGGTTTTCACTATGAAAGTAACCTAATATATTATGTTGGTTTAAAACTTTATAATTACATGAAATTGGGCATATTTGGCAATAGAAAATATTAGTACCAGGTTGAAGTACGAGAAGAAGTAGCAATATACTTCCACTGAATCAACTACAAATTGGCTAAATTTGTAACAGGATGAGAACTTTTCGGTTGAGAATTATACAAACGGGTTGCAATTTCACCTGTAAGTAGATGCATAATTTGTGGATTATGTGAAAATATTTCTTTGTTTATGCAAATGAAAAAATTTTAAAATAGATATTTTTCTTAGATGTGAGTCTACTGTCAATTCACAATATAAAAGTTAAGCAAGGACTAGACTGGACCCAGTATCTATACGCCTTTTTGTATTGAATAGTTACTTAGATATTAATTTTAAAAACAAAAGCTTTGTAAACGTAACTTTCTTGCATCAAGAAAAGACTTATACTTAGAAAATAAGTTAAAAATATGTGTACAGAACACTTCTCAAAAAAATATATAAAAATAAAACTAATTGCAAATTTATGATACAATGTTGGAAAAGAGCAAAATTTTCACAACTTATCTACAACTCAGATGATAGCATACACGGTGGTAGTAGCCTAGAAAATGGTTTGACAAAATCAGAAGCTGGCCACGATCTGATTTGGATTAACCGACTGGGTTGGGAGCAGATGCTGGACGAATACTTTTGCGAACATTCGTTAATATAAAAAGAAACAGTGATTTTTCTATTGTTTATAGAACTCAAAATGTTTATACTTGCATGAAGCTACCGCTAAGTTCAAAATATATCACATCAATTCATGTCTCAATAAGTTTTCAACATTGATTTTTTGTTTACAAAAAAAATTTTTTTGTAAAAAAGTAAAAAAATTTTAAGAAAATGTGTGGTGAAATGCCTTTTTGGCGCTACATTCTCAATAATTTCAAAACTTTCAAGTCAGAAAATCAGGCATATGCGTCTGGTATCAACTCTCGAATAGGCGCTGTTTCTGAGACATTGATGTGAACACCAATAATTATATAAATACATGTAGAAAACAGCATGGAGTAAATTTCAAGCATACTTGAGATAATTAAACATGCTATTGTATGAAAGCGTATTGTTAAATTTAATTAAATGAATTAAATTAAGTCACACTGAGGAACCACTTGCTCCAAAGTATAAGATTGTACATTTTTAAAATGCAATGTTTAGTACCATAACAGAGGAATTTATATAATGGACAACACGAAAACTAACCAATTACATGTACAAATTGGTATGCATAAATTATCAGACAAAAAGGTATATAGTTGGTGGACATAAGTTGGATCCACTCTCTATTGACAACGACCCTACACCAACATCGAACTTGCTAAAAAGTAACAAGTATAGTATTTTCGGGCGAATAAGCCGGTTTTCTGGACCTATTTTTTAACATTATTTCGTGAGATCGGTTTATTAGATAAATAAGCTTTGATCACGATCGCACGATCTCGATACGATCGACGCATTGTATATAAAAGATGTCGCCATAAGTAAAGCCACATCTACAGTTAAATAAACATAGCAAATACCGTAAAATAACTTTTATTGAACATACAAACGGTACTGGAACAAACAGCAATACAATTTTGATGAAACCAAAAAACCATCATGAATAAAATCAACATCAAAAATAATAATACTAAAGTAGTTAACGCAATTTCTCTACCTCGGCTTATTGGGCGGTAATGTGTAAAAACCCTCAATTTCAGTCGAAAACAATAGCCTCGGCTTATTGGCCGGAAAATACGGTATTGGTTTTTTAACTTGCTCGACACACTCTGAATTTGCAACTGCGCTTTATATGAGAGAAAGGCAATTAACATACATGCGCCTAAATAGTTAGCAAAATCTACCAATGTAGACCTTGAACAGAAATTCTAAGGGGTAATTTTAACTCAATTTTCATAATCCTTGAAAATTCATCTACAATAAAAAATGTCGTATAATCTACATTTTACACATTTTGACAACCACATTGAATTCTAAATGATTGGTTTTTTATGGATTCTCTTGGAATAACTGCTATTCTAGTGTTAAACTGCTTAATTTATTTTTCAAACAACATATATTGTTATAAAACTATGCAGTATTTATATGGCATAACCACCTATCCAATTTTTTAGGTTTCTGGGAATCATCTGGTAGGATGGATATCTCATTATCAACAAACAGCCATCTGGGGTAACATATGAACATGGCAAATAACTCTAACAATAAATAAACCCAACAATTCTTTAAAAATAGGGTGCTTCGCAGATGTTAAGAAATACGTTTAATTAGATTATAATTCCAAATTTTATACAAAATTAATAATAATTATTAATAAGCGGATAATAAGCAAATATCTGAGCTCTCATAATATGAATAGAAAACTATGAAACAGAAAAAGCACATTGAGTCTATGAGGAAGGCCACTTTAAGCTGGAAAGAGTGAAGTAATTGAAGTACTAAGAACAGAAACTGTCGTTTTTTGGCAGATGGCTGAAGAGAAAGGAAATAATCTCATTTGCATACTTTGAAGTATTTACACATTGCATGCCATGAATCACCGAGTGCAGATAACATCACTTGCCTATTAGCAAGGCGTGGAAATTGGATCAAACACTTTTCACAAAACAAACAGGTTTTTATGCATGCATAGATAACAGACACGATGGAGAAAAGGAATAAATGGTGAACTCCATAAACTTATTTCTACAAATTTTTTCCAATTATTATACTCATTGTTATTTCGACTGTAATCGAATATCGTGAAGTGAATAAGTAGAAAAATTATTAACATCGAAGAGTATGTAAGGAAAGGATGTGTGAAAAAGTTAGCATTAAAAACATACTATAAGACATTGATATACAAAATGAGGGAGTATGCATATTTTTTACCGTTAATATTTAATAATAAAATTAAGAAGAGTAGCGAAGAATTCTATATTAAAACGTACTTTGTGACCTCAAAGAGCTAAAGATACGATTCATTGAACTACAATATTGTCCAATAACTTTGAAATATGACAGCAAGCTTCCTAATTATATTTCCCATGAAATTTCCACGAAACTTTGAAAATCTGCGACATGAAAAATCGTAAGTTGTGCTGATTTATACTGAAAATTTAACTTCTTTATAATGTCACGTGCCGCATTATACACAAGGTATGCAAATAAAATTCACAAATTAATAAGCTCCAATATTTAAATTAATAACAATCAATTGGGTCAAAAGTTGTTGTGATGTGAAAAACCCACCTCGCTCTTCTGAATAACTCTTTTAAGCCTAATTCCTCATTCTTAGGTTTTCAATGACAAAAATTGTTGGACGCGTACGTGTTTTGCTGATGGATTTACTACTTTGCTTCACGTACGTGTGGAACAGGAAAAGGCGTGTTGCGCAGCAGCACCCGCGACTGGGTGATGTTTGCACGCATTTATTGCCTCATATCACTGTGAAACACGAAACACTATCATGGCATGTATAAAATATTTTCGGCTCAGTATAAAAATCATTTTCTATTATATTAACTAAGTAATCGAAATAAAAATCAATTTTAAAAAAATTTACTCATAATTCATTAATCAAGGATATATGTGTTGCAAATTGATTTCAATAATACCGGCAATTAATTTTTCGAGCTGGTGATGCCACCATTATAATTGCAAAGTGGAACGAGCGCTAGGTAAAAAAATGCAATTAAAAATGACATTTACCGAATTAAGAAATGTAAATCTCTTAGCTAATTAAGTTGGAAGATTTTGTCGGAGTAATAAATTTAAAATTAAAGCAAGTGAAATAAATCCATTCGGCGAATAATGCTAATTAACTTCTCATAACCATTCGTCATCAAATGCACGAAACTATAAAACATCTGTTACAGCGGATACGATAAAGCATCGTCAATTCACATGACGAAGAACTAGAAAGAATTCTCATGAAAAACCTGTCAAGCATCATTGCTAAACTCAACAGATATACCTCCAGAACGCCAAATGAATTAACAGCAATACTTACCTTTCGTATGAATTCGTAGAGTTAACACCACATTATAACAGACAGATAATATATCAATTCACGTTTCTCACGGAAAATCCGATTGGCTACTTCCCTATGAACAGAAATGCAGGCGATGGACTTAAAAAATTTGAAACTTCTTAGCCAATGTGCTAACTACAAACATGCGTTTTCAAGGACATAGTTTCTGACAAAC
Organism: Hofstenia miamia; assembly: GCA_900660155.1. Taxonomy (NCBI): domain Eukaryota; kingdom Metazoa; phylum Xenacoelomorpha; order Acoela; family Hofsteniidae; genus Hofstenia; species Hofstenia miamia. Next base: position 1,971,862 of record CABFPE010000050.1, on the reverse strand, counting down.
AAATTCTAAAATTGCTTTTAGTTGAAATATTTATACCAAAGTGCAAGGTCTACTGAAGAATAGTGGAAAATAAAGGTTTCTAATACTAAATATACAAAATTACAAGTGTGGTAAAGACAATTACTAATGTATGTTTAGGTAATAATTGCAAAGGAATAAAACAGTGGAAGAAATTTTACAACAAAACCTACAAGGTGAACATACAGAAATTTAGTAAAACATCATGAAGGTGGTAAAATTTCTACTAACTAAATTGAATTAATGAAGCGCTATAACGAATCGGCATGATCGAAGGCTTACATACATTATTCCGAATTAAAAAAGTTCTGTACAAATGAATAATAGGAATTAAGACTAGAAAGATCATTGAACTGTCACATGTTCAAAGCAATTGAAATTATTAATCACTTAAGCGAGTTAATTAAAAAAAACGCTGAATTAAAATTAGGCTTTTGACAACAAAAAGTGGAATAAAGCGAATGAAATTAAATAATGCTAAATATATCCAAGAAAGTTGATTGGAATTTCCTAATAAATTAAATTTAAAAATGGGAATAAATAGAGGGAATATGACAAGTTTTAGCATACACTGGGTAGACATACCTAAGCACATTTCTCTAAATTTAAAAACGAACCGTTCGAAAAGTAGAGCATTTGACTAATTAAGAGGTAAGAAAGGGAGATATTAAAATTACGCAAAGGCCACGCCTCGTCTAGTGGCAAAGGTTGCTGGTAACACCCGCTATAGTTTTCTCACCTAATTAGCGACCTGTTTTGTTATAAACAATGCGAAAGCGAAGAAAGCTCATTATACTGAAATCTATTCAACAGTGTCCAGAGCAGCTGTCACAGCAATAACTCCATTCCCTGACAAAGTGAAAATTAGTTAAATCTACGACCGAAGAAAAGCAGGAGTCTGAATCTCGCGCGAAGTGTCATCAATTGTCAATAGTTCCCACCTTGAGTTTATCGACTGGATAAATACAAAGGCATGATAAGTTCACCGCACAACGTCATCAAACAAGCATTTACACAGTCATTCAAATCTCAAACTAATATAAATATGCTTATATATACTTCTCTAATCCTTTTCCGCAAAATAGCAGAACTATAAAGCACAATAGTAGCTAGGAACCATTTAGCTGGCTGAAAGTCGGAATTAAAAATTTAACGGCAAATTTTCAATTCAAAATTAAAGAATATATATATATATAAACAAAAAAATTAACACAGTAAATATACATCGACCCAAAATTTGGTCAATTAATGAGCAAGCCTGAAAAAATTAAGGAAAACTGGCCTCTGAGCTGCCCGTTCCAAATTGGGTACAATTTGAAATTAAATTGTAGAATTTTGTTAGAATAGATGGCGAAATTTTAGGTCATTTCCAAAGAAATGTCTGTTATATTTGAAAATCACAACGCTCTTCAAATGTCGTTTGTAGGGTGGAAATTAAAGGAAAGAATTTTAGGTTAGTAGTTCACTTAATTTGTTATTCGGTTAAATTGAATATTCAAAACTGAATTTTCTTCATTTTCAATTTTGGTTGATTCGATCCCATTCGTGGAATAATTGGCCCTGCAGAAATTATAAATAATGAAGTGGAATTGGTTATCTAGCGCAAAGACCAAAATGAAAAAAATGGTGGGGCCGTTTTACTATTTATTCCTTCAAAATATTGTAAAATGAAAATGTATTTGCAATTTATGTAAAATAAATTATACAACATTTCTATGAATATATATGAGTACTAGTGTTGTACGACGCCATCTCTCCAGGAATATAAAATATTTTTTTAATACAAGTTTCGCATCTTTTGAAAAGCACTAGATATGTACTAGATATGTATATTAATCATGATAATTTTAGACATTACCCGTCATTTCACACTTGTTAACAATTATAGTAAAACCGCGCCTGTTTCGTTCACTTGTTTGACAACAATATTTCCCATCTTTAAAAACCAGGGTGTGAAAATTTGTTTAATGCACAGAGCAGAAAAAAACACAAATAAAGAAACAATTATTTCTCAGGCATTAAGAGAAAGTGATTTGATCACATGAATAAAATAACTGAAAAAGGTTGAAGAGTGACGGAGAAAATCGAAATAGATCAGATACAAGTGATTTTAGCAATGATAGATTCACAGACGCATATGGAATGTATTAGACCATCTATTATGAGAATACTTTATTTTTAAATTTAACAGCACTTTTAAGCACAGTGCTTTATAGGTACTGGATGTGCAGAAAATACATCTTGGTCAGGTACCCGGAAACATCCTTCGTTACGATAAAACACAAAAATGTTACTTTATATTTCAATTAAGGATATTTTCAAATTTGGAAATATTTGATTTTTTAGCATATGCAATTAAAATGATAAATCTTAGTCCTAATACTATCGTTTGATTGGTAAAATTCTTGATCTCACAACCCAGTAAGCTTCAGGATGTTACACACATCCACTAATAAATGAAATCTTAGTAAATTGACCATTTAACAAACGGACTTAATTTTATCACTCTTTTTAACACAGCAGAAGAGAAACAAAATACAGCTGAAACAAAGAATTGAATTCTTTAATTAACTAAATTGAATTACGAAGGGCGGGAAATTAAGAGAATTAAATTCTAAACAATAGCTGGTTCAAAATTACTCTCTGACTAAACGCCCACTAACTTGGTGTATGCACTACACACATAATTAATGACAAAAGATCTTTGACTATTAAACGAATTGTTTAGCTTGCTGTCTACTAATTGAATAATTAGCAAAATTAATGGTGCTTCCTATTAGAATTGTGAAAATATATTACGAAATTGGATGCTATGTAGAAGAAAGGAAATAACGTTACATAATTTGCAGCTAATAGCAACAGAGACGCCGGAAGCAACTCAACATTGAGGGGGCAAACTTTGCAAGCCTACATGCCAATACAATTATAATATATTTGTATTTTGATACAGTCTAGCAATTTGGCATTTTTACCACTTTTGAAACAACCTCAGCAATTATGGATACCAAATCCTAGACATCTTTTCACAAGTTAGAAAATACGTAATATGCTTATGTTCTCTTAATTACATGAATATATGAATATTTTGATAAACAAAAGTATATCCAACAATTTTTTAATCTCAAAAATAAGACGCATTGTTTTTCCGATACATGATTAAGTAAAGCATGTCTCACAAAAAACGTGTTAATTCAATGATGTTTATCTCAAAAATAAATACTGTACTTGTGTCAGGCTTCCAACGTTACACCTGAAACCCTACAATCATATCAGAATCTAGTAAGAAAAGATGATGAGCTCTTCCGTTTAGCAAATATTGCATCTCCATTAGTGTTCAAATGATTACTGCCGCATTTACAAAGTGGCAAAGCTTTATGCTAACGTGTTATCAAAAATATGTAGCATTGAAGCGTTTTTGTTGTTTGTGAAAGGAATACTTGAAGATCGTGACATGTTTACGAAGCTATATGCTAATTGAGAATATCATAATCACAATAAGCAGGATGTTACAAGGAAGGTGTGAAAAGTAACAATAAAACACAAATGAAAAATTTCATGAAACTCGTTCTTTAAAAGGGTCATTTTCCTACCATAGCAAAAAATTAAGATTTAATTTCTTTGGAGCATGACAAACCAATATTTTGAGAAACAAAGGCAGAAACGTTTTTCACTTTTGAAAACCTCTCAGTCCAATGAAAAATGTTTTGGATCTACTTACCACAATATTGTGAAAATTTATTGCCATGCCTAAATTGTAGATAAATAACTACTTGGTTTAGTGATAGTGAGGAAAAGTATGCATTCAATGGCTTTGTTTATATGCGTATTCAAATAATAAATCACAACATTGAAGTTGTATGAAATTCCAAACCTTGATGCTGATGTAATATTACTACAGGAAATTGGATTGTGTTACAAGACGAAGCAAAATTCTCCCATTGTCTTTTCTATAACTTGCAGTTACGTTCGCAATGATCATCCACCAAAATGGTATATTTTAATATTTCTAAAATTTAAGTAGAATTGTATGTTGATGAAGTGTAAAAAGTGCTTGAAAATACCGATTCATCAAAAATTGATTGTTGCAAACCAAATTGTGATCATATTAATTTCTAGAATTTGTACAAAATACTGTCCGTTACCTTACTAAATTCTGTCATTTATTTACTAAGTCAAATTTTTATATAACTATTTTCAATAATTTTTATATGCAATATATATTGTTGAATCTTTTTTTATATATTCAAAGAATTCCAAATATTTGAAATTAATGTCTAATATTAGCTTTAATTGCTTAAAGATCTAATACATTTAACTATTTTTTTCGAAAGTTTATATTTTTGTTGTATTTACTTGCCAATTTTTTTACATAAATATAGAAACAGAAATAAACCATTATTCATTGGCAATTAAATACGTACTGTGAGAAAAATATTTTGAGCGTTTAAATTATGTTGCCCAAATTTGTGTTTTATTATTGGTCAGTATTTATACCCCCCTTCTGACGCCACTGACAACTAAGCCCTAACGACAGCGGCGGATTTAAGGGTGACTATGAAACTGCAGCCCCTCCCCCCCCCAGGAGGAAGCAAAATGGAGTGCAGCTATTAGGTAAATTTGTGTAACCGTAGGAAAAAAGTTTAAAATTCCAAATTAGTGGCAAATTTTCGCATTCCATTTGCAAATCTATCCAAATGTTTGACCATTTTTGAAAATTTTTTAAATAATTTGCAAATTTTCCTAAGACTTTTTCAAATAATCTTACACATTTTAAGAATATATAAAATATATTAGCCAATCCAATATCCATTTAATCTAACAATAACCAAGCATTGGTACTCTCAACTTTTCTCGAAAAAATCACAGGTCTATGCCTAAAAAATACAGACCTTTTTACATTAAGAGAAATTGAAAAAACTTCCTCACTTTTATTCTAAAAATTAGTAAATAGGTCTTACTTTTTTAATCCAAGAAACCATAAATGCCTAACTAAAAGTTATTTTAGTCCCCTCAGATGTTTATAGCTGGTCACGTCCCTCTTTTTGCTTTCCATCAGCACCTAATAAAGTTCCTACAATTTGGATATTTACCAATTACTATAGCATACACAATCAAAGTGTTCAATGAAACTGACACTTTGTATGGAGTAAACTACCTGTACACTGGTAAATTCAGAACAGTTAAGTACATTAGTGACACAATATTTCAGATGTTCGGTAAATTCAAGCCATTTGTTAGAGGCCCTGTTGAGTCACCAAGATTCAATCGTGCTACACCTCAAGAGCAATCAAGCTTCGTCTAGCTCATCATTGTTATGATACACTGAAATTTCTCGAGAAGTGTGTTAAGATGAACACGGAAACTATATCAGCATTCTAAATGAAAAGCTCAACATGTTTCAAAAAAACTAAATTTTCTATTTCAGGAGACTCCTGAAGTCCCTCAAACCTGCTAGGATGTTCTACTGTATTCCCAAATCGTATGTAATATACATTGCGATTTTTATCATATATTTCAAAATATAAACCTTCATTCTTGAATTAAAAATTTTTTTTAAATAATACAACTGATGATGGAAATAAAACCTTGAGTATAGTATTGTCCATCTTGAATTCGATTGATGTCATCTTCTACGTTCGCAAGCTCAGCCTCGATCTGTCTCCGGTTATCATCGGGAATAGGTTGGTTTAAAGACATGAGCAGTTCTTCACGTTTATTTGATAATGTTTGAAGTAACCGATTCTCACTGTCCAAGTTCTAAATAAGAATTCATTAAGTATAAATTATTTAATTTTCATTTGAAAAACGATTACTGAGATTTGTAAATGAAATCAAATAAAATTTTTGAAAATTTTCAAGGCCGTTCATTCTAATAAAGCTCTTTGCAAATAAATGTGAAGATTTCGATTGCAAAACGGATATATAATTTTTTTCGGATTTTTCAGGAACCGCCATTTTTGCTGTGTCTTAAAATGACTTTATAGCCATATATCTAATATGGCAAAGCTATATATAGTACTAGGTAATATCCTGATAAATCTTAAGTTGACAATTAGTGATCTTAATGTATTTACGTTCCATTTCAATAAAATGGGCAAAATTTAAGCATTTAATTTTTTCGAAATGCGACGCATTATGTTTTTCAATATTGAAAAGACACTGAATGATGTGGATAGGTGACTCGTTCGTCTGGAGTTTACAGCACCACCAAAATTTTTGCAGGATATTTAAATTCCATAAATTAGTTTTTGCCAACTATCAACATCATGGACTGATTATTATCCTAAGTTATTACAAATTTAGGCTACCTACCACGTATACTCATGAATGTGGCATTGTACAAACGAACCTTAATGAGGGTTTCTTTGGTAACATGGTATTCAATGGAAAGATCGGCCACACAAGTCCAGCTTGAAGATTGGATTTACAAAAAAACTGGCGTCTTGTTGCAATTTATCCGAAGTTGACCGTAATTGATCGAAGGTGTATAATAACTTTCACTACAGTGATGAATTTTTGCATCTTTGCTCCACACAATGGAGCACACAGAAATGCGAAGAGAATGGATATATAGTAATTTGAAATAATGGAAATCGGATGTATGGAGTTTTGCATAAAAACAAGATTTTTTAGACTAATTGCAATGAATTTCATCTACAGTCTTATTTTTGAAATTTAATATTGAACGTCTATTTATAATAGCATCGTTTATTTTATGAGTGATTTAAACGCTGCGGTAATTTCCGTATTACATTGATAAACAACATAATTTTTGCATACTTAAACTAAGCAGGCTAACATATATTTTTAATAGGAGGGTACATATTTTGTTATGGAAATGCTGCAGATATATTTAATCAACAGTCACCGGCAGAGTTGAAACCGGGCCGGTTTTGTCTGGTCGCCCGGAACAACAACGAAAATCTGGTTCGGGCCCACATAGCTTTTAAACCCGGGCTCGGGTGACAAAACTTATCGTTTTATACATTTTTTCATTTGACGCCGGCATTAAGAAATTCATGCGGCCGCTAGCTATTTTAATCTTAACTTTGACTATGGATTATGCCTTTCCACGCAGATTTTTATGTAATCCTATTGCTCACATATTATTCTAATAAGTCGTCACATAAATTGATGCATTGAATTCAACCTATCATCTTATTCAATTAATGAACATACACTTAATTTCAGACATGATAAATTTTTCAGGCCCGGTTCTAGCTTTGACCACTGGAAACATTTTTCACTGCAAGCTTCTTACTAGCAACAATGAAATTAGAGTAATAAATTACATTTCCATTACATGTATCCAAAAACGATGTTTATTTAAGCTTAAATTGAAACTACTTAATAATATAAAATGTATTATCTTTTACCAATTTACATGTGCAATACCGGCGCTACTAATCAACTGCATAACGTAATTATCTGTCAACTAAACAATATATTAAGAAATTGGTAGAGTATTAAATAGGATATTCTACATAATTTAGACATATGCATTACGTACCTGCATAGCATACATCTCAGCCATCTTGCTAAATCACTAACATCTATTATATTAAAAGGAATGTTTAATTTTATAGTAATGAAGATCCTCGCGAGAAATTTGTGACGAAAATGAAATGTCCTATAATAACAGATTATTAGACAAATTTCGTTATAGTTACGACTCAGTTTGTCAAATTACATAATACATTCACTGAAAATTCAAAAAAACTATAACAATATTTTAATTTATTTTCATAAAAATATTTTTAGAAATTTAAATACAAAAAGTCGTTAAAAATATGTAAGAAAATGGTTTTTTAAACGGTTACTATGGTTTTTACAATTTAAATGGCGTTTTGACATTAGGTAAAGATATTAAATCAGGCAGTTTAGTAAATGTTTGCAACTAAAGTAAATAATTTAGTACAGAGTAGAAACAATATTAGATTGCAAGCTTTTTAATTTCCGATATTTGGAATAAATTAACTCAAGCTTCGGTGAACCCATTCTTCGATTTTTTTTAAAAATCTTAAATATGCAGATATTATTTTGAATAGAAGAAAGCAATAATTTTCATACATTGTGCATTGTATTATTCAAATTTTTTTAATTAAGATTTATTATTCAAAATGCACGATGCATCAGAAATGCTTTGCTATCATTTGTGGTAGTAGCTCAATAATATAAGACTATATTGAAGTTGTTCCTTATTTTCACAAAATTATTGAATTGATGTACAGTATAGTATTTCAATAATACTATATAATTGGCCAGGGACGTATGCAGGATTTTCTGAAAAGGGGACACTTCAGTCATTACCGAGTTAGCAACCAAATTTTCTAATTTTTTTGACTCAAAAATTTTGATGTAATCAATAAAAATACATTTTAAAAATACTATGCGTAGGCCAATGTAATTGACAACAGATGATGGCAGTAGGGCTTTACTGTTAAAATATTTCTCATTCACACATCCATCCACATGAGATTCATGTGGACTCCTTCTGGCTTTAACTGTAACAGAAATGCCTAATACCCGTACCTTCAAATTTAAACAACCAATGTATTAATTACTCTAATTACAACACCCATTAAAACTATGCAAAATAAAAAATCTTATTGTTTCACCCACAGATATTTAAAATATATTGTAGGTACATACTTAAGTCAATTACAATATAAATTAGTGCTATAATGGAATTTCTACAAATGCTGACTCTTAAGATAAATACGTTGAAATTCAATGTGCTCTTTTCCTACATGCATGACAAACAAAATTTTAGATTTCCTCAGTTAATAAAGTGCAATGTTTTGCTTACTAACTTAACTATTATGATACTATAATTTCACAGTGGTATAATTATAAATAATACCGAGGTTATCAAGAAAAAACAGCCGTTTCACTTGGAAGTTATATCAACAGTGGTAAATCAAAGCTCATGTGACTTTGAATCATTTTAGTAATATTCCAAGAACAAAATTCCAAATTCCTAAAAAATCATTCAATAGTAATTTCCTTAATTTATATAATTGAATGATCCTTTGAAGGATATCAGATTTCCAGAAGTAAAATTGTTCCAGTAATGTTCAAAGATACAATTAATCCCATATTATATTAATGCAGCATAATATATATATATATATATATATATATATAATACAATTTCAATTATATAAAATCAAATCTTTTATTAAAATAAAGAATTTTTTATGAACTTCAACATAATATTTTATATAGCAAACAAAAGTTTGCTACAGTTTCAAATTAATGAAATGTGAGATGTTCAAATATAGATTTAGGAAATGGCTAAATACATTGCTTTAATGTAAATAGTTTATATTTTTCATAGACATAAATTTTATGGTACATAACCACCATCCAGCCGCCTACTCTAGATACAACTGGAAAAATCAATGCTTCCTTAGTTCCCTCCAAATTAATCTATCCAGCTAAAAATCCTTGAGTGGGATTTTTCACTTATATAATAAAATTCTCCGCATAATATATTAATTGCTAATTTGAAAATCATCGTAATGAGGGACCTATGTTTTTTAAAATTTGTGAAACTGCTCACGTCTTATTTAGTGAGATTGCCGACAATGCATGTAAATGTTATTTACACTTTATATGTAATATCATTTCCCACCCTGAACCTTCGAATACTCGTAACTGTCATTTGCATGTATACTGATATTGTAAAAGCCTGTATTTCAAAAACTGCACATTAGAAAACTTTCGACAACTATAAACCAAAAATTCATAGCTAATCGAGATCAATACAGAAATTTTAAAAGACACAAAAATCTGCTCTTAACAAGAAATGTCTGTAATATTCACAGAGCAACTTTGAATAGTTATCTTATGATTACTGCAAATACTTTTTTACAAATGTCGCATGTGACATTCCGACAACGTTTCTCTTGGCATTTCGAAGGCTTATGAAAAGAACGATTTTAGGAAGTAAATGTTGAAGTTTGCATCAGTTGGAAAGCAAGGCCAAAAGGTTTCATGAATTAACTGCTTTGACAAAGTCTTCTTTTCGACGTTTGGTGAATTGTAGGAGAAAAGCAGAAGCTCATTGTTAACAGAGACATCAATCACATTGAAGAGCATGAGCATTGTGTATCTGTTGGTGTTCCTTTTGGTGATGAAGTTTTTAATTCCCGAGTCCATGATGTTTACTCCCGTTTTTCCTGAGTTATAGTCAAGCACTATTTGAGATTTTTTGTCCTAATGATCAGTTTCAATTTCCGGCGTTTGGTGGGCCTCATCAACACACCTTTATTCGTTTAGGAAAATAGCTCAACAGAATTACTTTCCTTGAAAGTTCGTACAAAGTTTCCGAGGTCAGGCATTCATGGCGGGTCTGATCGTTTTCAAAATTTTGAGCAGATCTCTGTGATTGGCTTTAATGGTGCCACTGCAGAATATCCCTGATTCAAAAGGTAAGAAAAAACTGGAAATGAAGTAAATTACTGTTCCATGTAAATATTCATACTAGAATGATAAACCCTTTAACGACGAAAGAGTAGCCCTAATAATCACAGTGCTAATGGGGTATGGGAAGCATATATTAAAATTAGAACAACTTAACAATTTTTGCGAAGAGTCATACAAACATACAATTGCAACAATCCAGTTATTACATTTTTAACAAATAGTAATATAGTCTTTGAAACATTAGTTTTTACAGTTTTGATAAAGGGTCAAGATCATGTTGGAACTATCACTGAGGCCACCACATAAAGATTTACCACAGTTTCTGCATTGCATTTGTGTTTTGTTGTGGCACATTGTGATACTGCATCGTATTCGTTTCTATGGCAAAGCCCCAAGCATATTTATCTATGCATTTTCATTTGATTCAAATTTAAATAATTATTCGAATAATCGTATTTAAACTGACGTCGTGTACTGCAAACATTCTTCACTTCTTTGAAAACAATCGATGCATTCAATAAAACCAAATCAAGAATGCTATAAAATACATCAATAGGCCACCTACGCATTTACACCGAGTGCTATGCTGTCGTACCATTTGATCCACTATATCCACTCCACATTTTGTATCTGCAACAATTTTTGGTTTTCGCTTTGCACCGCTATCAATAATGATCTTTTTATGTGCTGTTGACAGCAATGATATGTGGCGACGTTTTTTACATTTGTACGAACATAAAATAATATTTTTGTCGCTTCTAATGAACTTTGATGAATACAACGCTTCATCTTTCATTAGCAAATCAACATATGGAAGCCTTGTCTATTGTGTCTCATCGTGCTCATACTACTGAATCCTTTGTCCAGAAGAGAATGTGCCAAATTAAGATAAGTAAAAAAATTGCCGAATGTTATGTTGTGCAATCTATAAATGAAGGTACTATGTAAGATGAAAGACTTATACTTGCTGGACGGGAATGGATTCTATTGAAATATGGAAGTCCATTTGTAGGCATACTTCGACTCAACGTCAACCAACAAAAAATACTTAATTCCGAATTTATCTGGTTTACTTGCTACATACTGAACACCAAGCCCGTAGCAAGCCTAAAAATTTATGGTAGTCAAAGCAAAGCAATACAAAATCATTTGTTGAAGTTTATTACAATTTTTTGTCTTTGAAGTTTGCATTGATATAAATGACATTACTTTAAAATTTCTCAAAAATATTATATACATATATATATATATATGAAGAATATTCAATGCAACTACATAATACACAGCAAAGTTGTAACCGGGCCGTGATTTCATGCCCGGGCGCTGCCTCTACCCTCTAACCCAAAAACCAAGCACAGCCCGGCCCGTTTCACTTAGTTATATTCAGGCCCGGCCCGGGAGCGTCATATCCAAAACCATTATAACATTTTTGTAAATGAAAAAATTAAACATAATTGAAAATACTAAAATAAAAAGACTTTTGCATTAACTGCACTTTTTAACAATAAAATTAACTTGTGATAGCATCAAAAGTGATCGGCTTCAAAAAGGATGTGCCACTGCTAGAAAATTATTCACTTTAAAACTGAGTTATTTTCTGAAGCAGACTATTAGTTTAAATTTTCTGCCTGGGCTTTTTTATACTGGTTCTACAATGGCATTTTCGCCTTACGATATTTAACAATCCATCAAATAGCAATGTCATATTAAATCAATATATCTGATGGTAGTCATTTCTAAATCTGACTATTATTAATGCAGAATTTTGCCACATGTTGCGTAATTCAATAGCTATTTGCACATTATCCACCAATCAGAAATGTGCTATTCAATAAATATGCGGGTAGTAGTCATTTTCAAATCTGACTACCTCAATATTCACAATTTCGCCACAAGTGGCGTTGTTTATTTACAGCATTCTCCACCAAACGGATATGTTTAAGAGCAACAAATGTGGAGAAAGCGTGTGCAATTAAATATATATGCGGGTAGTAAGCATTTTAAATTCTGACAACATCGGAATTCACAATTTTGACGCGTAGGGCGTACAAATGGTCATTTGGTGATTGAAAATTAGAAGTTCACATTCTTTCCTGTAAATTTCACTATAAATTATAATTTTACGTACATCAATAGAATAATCAATTACAATCTAAGGAAATAAAAATTGAAATTGTATCATTATTTTTATTAATATTTGTGGTAGTCACTGAATACCTGACTACCATGCATGCTACGGGCCTGCTGAACACCGATATTTTGATGGATAAAACTGTTAAATCAACAGTCAAGTTATCTCTAATCGTATAGCATCTATTGCAGTTTTCGATGAATGGATCCCAATTTGATGAATTTGTCTGTTTGCAACCGCTACCATCTTTCACATCGAATTTCGTCAAATCGCAAATGACGCATGATTTCTTTAAATCTATCTCGTGTCATAGTTTGATGGAAAATTGATAAGACTCATTTTCGATACCATATATCAGACATAGGAATTGATTTTGATTACGTTCCACGAGCATAGCATAAACCAATAAATGCTTTGAGTTTACAAAGGTTTACAAATTTTGTAATCTTTGAGAAATTTGTACCAGACCCCATTTTGTGGTATTTTGTCTTCCAAATAGATCAATATCAGTCAGACACTGGAAATAATTTATTGAAATATATTTTGAACCAAAAATAAATTATTTTTATTTTAAGAACAAAAAATAAATAATTGTAATTATTATTATTTTTTTTGCAATTATTTTCAAAATTACAGCACACAAGATAAAAACATTATTCAATGATTTTCAACAGTTACTCAGCAGTTTCTTTATTGATAACCAAATCCAGCACTGAGGAATCCCAAAATCGCCTGTTAACCTTCAAGAACATGACGATTTCCAAATGCATTGGTGTCATGTTTTTGCGATGTGGGCTCATGACTTGCTTAGCTGAACTGAACAGATGCTCGACGTGGTTGGAAGTTGGCGGCACCCAACTTAAATGACATGAAGTGGAGACTTTCTTTTTTTAAAGAAACTTCAGCAAAGTTAAGCGAGTTTGGCTGATCAGGAACAACAGAAATTTCATTTTCTCCAAAACAGACGCCAGAATATCGGTTTCATCTTGAGCCGAATTTTCACCTAATATAGAATTGCTGATAGCATTCTCCAGTAGTGGTGAATGAACAATAGTCGAGTTCTTTTCGAAATAATTTCGGAATAGTGGAAATTCTTCTATCAAAGAATCGAAGAGTATGCGCACATCCCCAAGGTTAATATCTTCTTCCTGTAATTTAAGTGTGACAGAATTAATTTTTTGGAGTGCTGAGAATAAGGTTTTCAGTTCTAGCGCCTCTGTCGGCGAAAGTAACAAAACAGCCATATTCGGGTCTGTGCTGTCAATGAACGGTGTCAATTCAAAATATCGCCTAATCATTGCAAACGTTGAAGACCACCTTGTAGCATTTCGAAGAACGGGACGAAGAAATGTCTTATGTCGGAGCTTTGCTGCTTCTTTTAGAGTACTGATGGCCTTCATGAGTCTAGCTACTTTTTCGATTGTCGGCTCGTGTTTTTCTAATTGGCTTTTTACAGCCAAGTTGAGACGATGACTAGCACACCCAATAAACGGTGCACCAATTTTGTCTGCAATAGCCTTGTTGAGGTTTTCGTTGTCACCTCTCACGAATTGAATATTTTCGAGGGACTTTCCAAACAAAGATAAAACAAATGTAATGAAATCTATGTGTGAATTTGCGTTCATGCATTCTTCTTCAATCAGGGGCGAAAGTGCGAGCAATACGACTTCCTGTTTGTGATCGTGAGGAAATACAGCGAAGACACCCAAGTAGTGTGACATATTGTGTGACCAACCGTCTATTATCAGTGCAAATTTGCAGGGTAAATATGCCTTGATTTTCTTTTCGACTTCTTTTGTAACTTCCTCCATGTAATACTGGACAGATTTACCAGATATATTGTCTAAGCTGGAGTACTGGCGTGTCTTCTCACTGTCCGGAAAATTGAAGCAGTGGTTGTCGGTAACAATCCAATCGATCCAGTTATAAAGCAGTTTCGCTTTTTTGGACGCTTTCCAGTTCGAAGCAGTTTCAATACAAGCACTTTGTAAACCACTTTTGTCTGACAACTCCTTTAGATAATTCGGGTGATCGACGGTAATATGGTTTAAAAGGTTTGCATACCCTGTATTCGGGCGTTGTTTGCGTTTACGGCCGCACTTGCAAACATACTCCCCTTTTTCAACTTCCGTAAAATAATGCTCAACGATCTGCTTATTCATTCGTGGAGGCATATTGATATGCTAGCACTCAAATTGTAAGTCACAATGCTATACGCAATGCAGAACTGAATATTTCTAGTTGCGCCTGATTGGTTGGTTGTTTGCAACGCTGATGATGCAGTTTGCAAAGCCGCCGCAGGTTGACCGCTAATGCACTGAATAACGTGAGAGCTAGCAACGAGCCTTATCTGTAAACAAATAAATTTTGCCTCAGCGATAAAAATGCCAAATTCCCAGGCAGTCAAAAGAACCATATATTCAGTGACAGAAAAGCACAATTATTTTGAAATTATTTTTTCCCAAAAATAAATTATTTTTATTTTCTGTTGGTAAAATAAATTATTTCAATATTATTTATTGAAATTATTTCAATAAAATTATTTATTTCCAGTGTCTGATATCAGTGTTCAAATGAATGCAGTTTGCTATGTAGACAATACAGTTAAAGTACGAGAAATATGTCACAACCTTAGCATTTTGTCGGACTTAAGGAGAAAGCGACAGCCTGAACGTAGACCAGGCCTACGGGGCGTATAAAAAGATATATAACCAGTTATCGAAATATCAGCATTCCCAATTAAAATCTTATTAAAATATATCAAGTCAAGTAGTTGAGGACGATATGATATAGGCAAAATCCCCAAAATCTTAGGGCGTGCAATAGTGTTCACATTTGAAGATATCAATTTCAAGCATCTATTTTGGAATTGCTCCATTATATTAATCGTAGTCAAATAGGGTGCCAGACAATGGATGAATACAACAATAATGATAGAATCTTGCTTTGACGTCGTTGTAATTTGGCCTTCCAGTGGGTCCCAAATACAATAGTACTACTGGTAGAGAAAAAGCATGAGGTGCATGTTTTGAGTTTGTGCAAAATATGGAGTGTCCCATTTTACATTGAATGTTACTAAAAGGCTTAGATCGCTAACTATAGGTAGATATTTCACAGTAATTGACAGCGGAAAATTTTCATCAAATAGCTTATTGACACAAATGCATTGAAATTTTTCTATGTTTATACGCAAGTTATTATTTGCGGACACGCATTCACGATTATTATAATCACTTTTAGGGTCTGATTTAGTTTGAGGTCATCAGCGAACAGAAACGAAGACTTAGTTTCACAGACATCAGATAAGTCATTGATATAGATGATAAATAACAACGGACCGAGAACCGATTCTTGTATGACACCACTAGTAAGTCTAAGTAGTTTTCATTTAGTACCATTGAAAACAATACATTGAACTTCAAAACTTGATCACCTCCGAGAATATGCAATTTCTTTAAAAATAAATTATGTAAAATGGAGTCAAAGGCTTTTGAATAATCGGGCCTACCCGAGTCTAATTCGGATGCTAATAAATCAAGAAAAACAAATAGTTGCAAAATTGAACCGTGATGTTTACAAAGCCATATTGGCATTATGATAATAATTTCCGAAAAATAGGATACGTAATAATGTCGAAGCAGAAAAAAACAAAGGCATGAATCTACAATCCCAGAACCAGAAGTCTCCTATAGGTAAAATAAGAGAGCAAAATTTGCGACCTTGGGTAAATAATGACCCAGTCGTCGTTTTATTGTTAACAAGCAGAAAGGTTCACAAATCTGACATTATGGCGTACACTAGAGTAAGGCAGGTGCACACTCTGTAAAATTCTATACTTCATACCCTCTAGAGCCAAGTTAAATTTTCGAGAAACGGACATGATTTCATCTTCCTCGAATCAAATTTCAGAAGGAAGTGTCCTATATATTCTGACTCAATTGTGAATTCTGAACTTCCCAAGAATAACTATGGATAATAACACAATTAAAATACTAAAGAAATATGTTTCCAACAACTTTTTGCTCCATTAATTGTCTATTTACTAAATAATATATTAAATTTCTCGTCTTGCTTTTTATGTACTGTTTAAGTTCATTCAAATTTTTAGATGCGACCAATTGACAGTGAGAATCAATTCAAAAACTCAATAGCAGATGCCACATGGGATAACGAAGAGCTAGCTCAGGTAATGATAATTTATATTAATATAATATTACGATTGAATTCTACTATTTAGTCAAAACACTTTCATTGAAATGGTAAAATTCGTGTCTTTTGTTAGTCTGTTAGATTTTAGTTCTTTATACTGAAATTTGCTCCATTATGCTTTTTGAAAATTTCCCAGCTTTGATTTGCTTTCAATTTAGCAAGATCAAACCTTATCTCAGCTATCCCTGCATGTCGTAGAAATTCTCAGCAACAGTAGATTTACATGCTTATTTTAGGTGAAGGTCAAGCCATTGACTGGTCATACCTCCTCGGTTAATCGCTGTAAGTTTTTCAACAATGACGAACGTATTCTCTCTTGTGACGACAGTGGTTATTGTTTTATATGGGTGAGTTTATGTTTTTCAAAAAAAATGCCAATACACTAACACCAGCAGTGAAAATGAAGTTCATGTGCTATGGACTTTAATGCTAAGGCTTCATTTAGAAAAACATCAGTGTTTCGTTTGGGGTCTGATTTTATATATATTACTTGTGATGACGTCTAAATGTTTAGGATAGTGTGTATGGTTCGGTATTGGATTCATTCCAATGTCATTCAGATGTTATCGATTGGTGTGATATCTCGCAACACCATCCTTCAGTTTTTGTATCTTCTTCATGGGATAAAAACTTATCTTTATGGGATACAGAAACTGGAAAAAAGCTTGTAAGCTATTTAATTGCTCATAGAACTAAAGCTAATTTAATTAATCTCTGTTTTTGTTTGAAATTTTAATTAAATTTTGATGTGATCTTACGTTTTTTAAATACTTCAGCTAGTCTAACGTTGTGTGATATCTTAGTGATCATAATTAATTATATAGTGTTATATTTATAGCATGCAAATGTTATATTTTAAAACATGCAAAGATTAGCTTAGTAACGGTTTCTGTAAACTTGAACTATGATTGTTACCTGCAAATAGATGCTTCTCCGATAGTTACAACGCAGTTTTTAAGTTCATGTTTTAAAAGTAAGGTCCCAATTGACATTACATACTACAGTTAGGTAATAACAACAATATAGAATTTTGTGAACATCTCAAAACTTTACTCATTTTCGCATGAAGTTTTTTGTTTGTACTAAGTCGGCTTTTGTAGAGTTTCGAGCTGTGACAGTATTTACTGAATAACATCATTTTTTTAGTTTTCTTGTGTTCAGCCAACTATTGTGTCTGCGTGTTGCATCCAAGAGGACGGTAGAGTCATTGCCTCCGCAACTGAAATTGATTACGCCATTCACTTCCATGATATTCAGTCTGGCACACTGATCAAAACCGTTAAAGGTTCGCATGTCTATTTTTTAGTTGTTAGTAAAATATATATATATATATATATATATATATATATTCCTTAGTAAAGCAATTGTTCGCACTCATTTCTTCCAAAGTTGAAGTTCTGCAATTAATAGTTTAGCTATTGAAGATGGATTTCCAAGAATGGTACTTTAGAGATCTATGCAGTTTCTTAAAATCCTTAAAATTGTTAATGTTTATTTTGAAAGGATATACTCGCATATTAAGAAAAGCATGTGATTACTTGTCAACGAGTAACAACTTAAGTCAGAAATGCCACATTGTAGGCAGATAGATTTCTTTGCATTTACTACTCTCGATTTTTTCTTTCGTTTCCACTGATAAGACATAAGCATATATAAGCATTTTTATAATGCTTTTGTAATGGTAGCAAAATTACCTTTGTTTTTAAAATATTTAGTTAATCGAACTTACATCTTTCATTGAAATGCGACGTTCTTCAGGCTTTACACTATGACCTTGGCCTTAGACATGCCTGTAAATCCTAAATGTATCACCATTTATACCCTCTAAGCGGGTGCATTGGTATAAAGACACAAATTTTGCTTGTTGTATGATGAGAACACAAAAGCATTTTACAACTTTCACGTTTGTTGCGTTGGTCCATGTCCTGGTAACAGGAGTGAAGAAAATTCCTTTCTTTTTCAGGGTTTTTTATCATCGTGTTATTTTCCACCTTGTTAATTTCTGATATGGCTCCACCACTTATATTCCTGTAATGACTAGAATATTGTACCTATCACTGAAAGTCATTTGTCTGATCCTCGTTCTCATTCAAAAATGACGATGCAAAATTTATTTTCATTTTTTAATTTTTGTGAATACCAATTTGTCTTAAACTTATGCGCACTTTGCTTAATTTTTCGAAATTTTTTAAATTGGTCATCAGAATTCACACCAAAAATATTGACTCAATTTATTTCCTGCCGCAACCTTAAACATATTTGCAATGAATTGGGGACGCGTGCCGCCCTTATCTCCCCTACACACAAGTATTGCAAACCAGCAAACTTCGATAAGTCACGAACCAAATTTTGCATTTTTGTAACCATAATCTCCCTCCTAAGTGTACGATACCCTTTTGCGGGCAAATATTCCTTTAATCTTAAGCTGTCCATGAATCTCTTAATTTTTTATTGTTCTTGACCAATCTTTAAATGCTCATAACTCAAAAAATAAAGATATGAATTTTCCTTGCTAAATCACGACTCGGCGCTGTCCCGTTGAGGCGTGCCGTTGCACGAAACCTCCGATTGCAGGCAAACAAAATAATCTGAGTAGCAGTTGATTGCCGTGGTTTTTCGAAACCAAGCCAGACCAGTCACCTAACCGCTTACAATTGGACTTATATTTTCTAATCTACATGTAGTTAACGTCAATATCGAAATAGCAAAAGATATGCTGCAATAGCATGTGAAGTAGTCGTATTGTACCCTGGATTGGGACGTGAAGGCTTCATCTTGTTATCGGTGAGGCAGGAGCTCCTGTTGAATACTAACTGTTTGGCTACAATTAATTCCCTAGTATAAACTTACAGAATGAATCATACACGCCCTACGACGTGCAAAGAAGAACAAAATCATTAAATATGCACTATCTAAATACAACATCAATGTTAAAAATTGTTGTTTTCTTGCTCATAGTGGTAATGTGTGATTATTACACGTCAAATGTTTTGTAAAAATCGCTTTAGATTTTCACCAATCGGCTATTCACAAGCTAAGTTTTTCACATAATTCCGAACGTATCGTCTCAACTTCCTTTGATATGAGCACCAAAGTTTACGACATCATCAGTCACCAAACGTTACTCAAACTCCGGTAGATGCATGGTGTGAATTTTGAGTGTGGTGCTTTGTTTATAAGTGAACTTGTGTGATCATTTCTAGTTGCTGATTTTCTAGGTATGCATGGGAGTTCAATTACCTCACTAGCATTTCAAAGGTGTGCTGAGAAAATAGCCAGCACTTCGTTTGATGGTATCACTAAAGTTTTGGATATGTCTTTTTATGAAAACACGATCCATTTTCGGTAAAACTGTTGTAAGCATGTATTTTTGTTTTATATTACTATGTTATTAATCTGGTTCACTGAGAATAAAAACAAGTTAGCCATTTTTTATTGATGCAAAATTTAATTCCAATTGTTTATTCCTTGGCACATAATACATTTCGCTTTATACATTTTTAAAATTGGTTATGTCCATAAATTTATATAAATAATGATTTCTACGAAATATGATTTCTGATCTAAAGCTGGCGTCTCACGATTACTTTTTCTGCATTCAGGGCAATTTTGCTGTTTATTTCGATGTCAGTAAACAAGAGAACTATCTGTATTTGTGTACAGGACATTTTCGCGTCACATGATTACTTTTTATGAAATCTGAATCCCCTTCTGTATTAGCGTAAATAATCGTCAATTATTGTTAGATAAACCACAGAATTCCTTTGATTTTCTGTAACAACAATTTTCTTGACTACTCGTGAGACGTTTCGTAAATTTTCGTTCGTATTAGTTTTCTCAATCGTGAGACATACACAAGAATGCAAAACACTATCCTTTTGTAAGACGGCATCTGAAGTCCGATGACTAAATTTTTGTTGAAGAGAAGCAGGGGCGGATACAGAGAGGGGGCCTGGCCTCCTTTAAAATAAGAAAATTTCATTAAAATTGTACAATAAAAATTTGCAAACGAAAATTCCTTAGTACCGTCAAATGGGGTGAAAGGAAGTGTTTTATAAGTTTTTTAAAGATCTGGTTTTTTGTGTGTCATATCAAAACTCAGCACATTTTTTTTTAATTTTAGATTTTAGCAAGAGCTTTACATTTTTTAATTGAGTGATTTTCTTGAATTTTATCGACATATTTAACCGTATTGATTGAATTTGCTACTAAGCACACATTCATACCACTAGGTGAAAATTTTGTAATTTACTTATTCTTATGCCATTGAAAATGCACTAGAAATTGGTATGTTTTGTAGTGCATAATGCAAAAAATATCCTAAAATCACTACATGCTATTATTAAAGTGTAATTTGACATTCGAAAAAAAATGTGCTGAGTCTTGAAAAATTGCACAAATTCTATATTTCCATTTTTGAAGTAGATGGTGGTGCATAGTGATGAATCTTAAAATTGAAAATTTAATACTTTGTACCTTCCCGAATAACATATTATGCACTTAGCATTTTATTGGACTTCCTCTAAGAATTTTTTCTGTATCCGCCATTTTCTTTGCAAAGTTTTAAAAATTAAAATTCGTATTCGCTATGCTAAATTTTATTTTTGATTGTCTTCTGGCTTTTGTGAATGAAATCTTGTACCTTTCCTAGGTGATGGAAGTCAATCAGAATTTTTTACCAGAACATTACTACCCAGTACATATCAAAATACTATTGCTATACCTCCATAATGACCAATGAGGTTAAAGCCTATCTTGATACCTAAAATCGTTCTGTAAAGATGCAATACGTTTTTCAATACAATTTTTCGTAAATACATTTTACTTTGAAGTTTTGTTAAGTAAGGTATTGTTTAGTGTATGCATGGGATTCCAAATATTTTCTACATTATTGTGTTGTGTTTCTTAACTACTTATAGAATAATCTCTTTATTTTAAATTTATGCCTTTTGTATGTTCATTAATGGTATACTACGCTCTTAATTTCTATTATCATCTCTTGCAAATTGAAAGTTTACGTCATACGAAAGATGCAATTTCATTTTTGTGCATAATGTTAAATGTTTTTATACCTGAACAACGCACGTTAAAATGCATCATACAATTTTAGGATATTTTGAGTTTTTTTAATAGAATTTAATTTACGGATTGAGTTGTATAAGCCTTTGGAATTGGTCACTTCAAAAGTGAAAGGCAGTGTTTGCACACGTTGTCAACCATTATTTCGTTTTATAAACATAGTGATATGAGGTTAAATTTATGATTGTTAAATTCACTTGATATAATTAACATTTCAAACTAACATGAGATATTTGTGTCAGTACTTTTCAATAGTATATTGCTAATACAATATATTGCAATAGATTTATTGCGGCAGAACTTCAATATAATAATATTGCAATGTTATTGGAACCTGTTTTTAAAAAAATATGTGCTTAGTTTGTATTTTTCATTTTAAGGAAATAAGCAAAATAATTTCATTAATAATATTTTTGGCATAAAAACAGTTTACTGCAATATTTATTAGGAACTTAGCGATATGCTCTACCAGATATGGATACGGGCCTGACCCAAGATTTAGAAAGTTACAGACAAAAAACGGATCGAATAGATTTAATTGTAACAAGCTTGTAAATATACATTTTTGAAGTCTCAATAGAAGCACCTATCCAACTTTGTGTAACACTGCATTGAAGATATATTCCACCCAAGCAACTTCTGCTCAGTCAGAAAGAGACTGTAGTCAAATTGGACTTAGTGCTACAGCCAAAAATTAATATTTAAAATAGATCAATAAATTTTGACGGGCCGAAAACGGGCTACAAAAATGCCAATATGGTCCGAAAGCGGGCTTGAAATAATAGTTGATGGGCCGGGCCTAAAAAATTCGGCCCATGTCCATCTCTGTGCTCTACATCATAGAAGTCCATGAATATACAGGAAAATCCGTGAAGACGAATTGTATTCATAATGTTTATGAGGAAATGATCAGATTAGCTTTATTTCCCAATAATCAATAAAAATTCGAACATTGATTTTATTTTGTACGCCCAAAAATAATATAAGTATTTTTCGACTGCATTTCTGCAGTTCATTGACACAATATTCTGCCGATGTAAAATGTCTTAAGTAGGCACAAGTGAACCTTAGCATAGAAAATCGATGCATAATGCATATATCGCTAAACTTCGATTTCCAGGCTCAGCCACACGTACAACGATTTTGATTAGCTGACCCCAGCTAAAATAGGACTTGCAAATTTCTAAGAAATGTCAAACATAATTTGGCATAGTTCGCAATTATTACTTGAAACAACAAGAGTCATTTTCTCTGGTCAAAATAGGTAGTTGTCATTAAATCAAAACATTGCAATATATTACAATATTATATTCATAACAAATTTGTACTGCAATATATTTATTTTGCATTGTTCTATGGCAAGTTCTTGGTTTGTACTTAAAAGGTAATTTGATAGCGATTTTGAAATAAGTTACTTATCAATTAGTGTTTTACTAAAACAGTGATGCATTAAGCTATTTTCAAATATCTATAATTTGATCCTTGTCAATGCAATTCAAAAAATTAATTTGTGCAAGATGTGTATAATATACATATTATGTAGTTGTATAGTAATAATAATTTTCATTGCATTTCTAACGCACTGTGTTTCGATTCGATCATTCGGAAACTCTGAGCTTGACTTAAACGAGTGAGTGTTCAGATATACGTTATGCTGACTATCTAAAATCATTCCTCTATGTTTTCTGAAGATTACCAAATCCTGAAACTAATTGGAACAACTTCCATTTCTGGGATTTTGATATTCCAATCTGTAAAGCTGTTAAATTCCTTTTCCCATCCAAATCATTGGCGTAGCCAAGAGGGGTATGGGGTAGGCGGACCAACCCCTCCCCCCCCCCTTCTATACCAGACATGAACATGGGGCGAAAATTTCGGCCCACATGCATGTAAGTTAATGTCAAGTTGCTCAATTTTAGTATTCTTGCAAGTTTTTTTAATTTTTCAGT